>JAODTR010004800.1:0-11808 GCA_025399935.1 Amblyopsis rosae | reverse complement strand
CCTCTTCATCAGCACTACGTCACATAAGAGACCGTCTCTAGTCTCAGCCTCTTCACCAGCACTATGTCACATAAGAGTCTCTCTAGTCTCATTCAGCAACTCATGCTGAATGTCTGACACATAGCATGCATATGGGAAAGTAGTTAACCCTAATGACACAAACACCTCCACCTGGATGGGAAGCCAAGGTCTAGTGACACACACATATATATATATATATATATATATTATAGTTACTCTTTACTATTACTGTAGTTTTCTTACAATGGTTATTTTCAGAGGCAGTAATTTCAGAATGTGCAATGTCTTAGCAACACAGACAAACAGGCTGTTTCTTTATGCAGAATGCACAAAGGGACATTCTTCTCAAAACATTTCTATTGAAAAGAGACAAGGCTGACCTTTTCCTGGCTTTCAAGTCTTGGTTGAAATGCCAAGCACCTCAGCAAACAACAGAGGTAATAAAATTAATTGCAGTATGAAATAAAGTTATATTAGAACTAACAATGTGTTAGTGGGTGTCTACAATAATTGTTGCTGCCCTAGTGTGATAGTCTGCTGGAAACAGCAAATCATTATGAAAAGTATTTCAAGATGAATATTGCAATTACTTAGTCTTGCTTGGCTTGAGAGGGGTGTATGTACCTGAATGTAACTTGGCATTTACAATACAGTTTGAGTTCTAGTGTGTTCGGGGGTGGGATAAAATGCTAAGACATTTTACCTCCTCTGAATATAACCATTGTAAGAAACCAACACATTAACAGTGTAACCAAACTAATGTCTAAAGAGTAAATATGACTGAATGGCTCCAGCCAACAGGCCACTGTATAGGTTACAGTAGTAGTAGTAGTAGTAGCTTATTACAGCCTATCTGCTGCAGTAGAGTAATAACAGGTGACGGTGAATGCACTGCATACATGGGTATGTTTTAAATGTGTGCCTTGTCGTGCGGTGGAGCTTCAGAATCACTTTAGGCATGGGCAGTATTTATTATACATTTATTTGAATTACGTATTTGAAATACAAAATAGTATTTTGTCATTTGTATTTGATATGGTTGTTGAAAATTGCTTCATATTTTGTATCAAAATACTTGAGTGTTTTGTATTTTGTTGTTTAAAAATAGTATAAAATACTTTCTGTGACACTTACTTGGTGCGGCCTCTGACTGGTAGCCTGGTGTAACCAGGCCCAAACTTCACCTAGTGAGCTGAGTATGTACACGCTCCATATGCAGTCACTGCATCCTACTTTGACATTTGACCTTTGGCTAATTTTGATACTGTTGGACAGCCTTTAAAAATCAGCGTTGCTACAACTGTTTGTATTGCTTCATATAGCTCTTCCATCATGTCGAACGCTTGACTTCAATTCATAGCTTAAGCAACATTAGATTTAGCCCCCCTCCCCACTTGTCGCTGATTGGTCCACCATCCAGGGTGGCTGTGTGTGAATTCTAAAGCAAACAAGAACAATATACTTTGTAGTGTGGTATCAATGTATGGAGTGCTGCTTCGGAGGGAGAGCACCCTATGGCATTTACTTTTTAAAATATAAACTTGGATTAGCTAACAAGAGACTAATAGTTGGCCTCTGTATGCCTAATGTATGTATCTATTGCTTCAAAAATCAGCCTTACAGCTGCAATAGTCATCTACAACATGATCATTGTCTCCACTGTATTTCTGGTAAATGATAGACAGTACCTGTATGAATGCAGTTTCACCACAGCTCACCCTGACTGCAGTGCTAAACCGAGATAGACCAGAGTACAGACCAGAGTTGTAGCGTGTCGGTCGTGGCGAGTGCATGCAGGAGCCCTCTGAGTTTAATACGCTAATGTGTAAACGGCGGCCTCACGGCAAACAATAGCCGCCCATGAAGCCAAGGACACCCCCAGCCTAATAAACACCCACACAGATAGAGAAGATAATGAAGCAGGCTGGGTGTGTCAGTGGGGACACAGGCCAGGGACGGGTGAGAAGGTGGGGTGCCTTCCGTCGGACATTCCCCAGCAGTATATCTGAGGGAGGTGCCACGTTTAAACCTACATGATATGAGTTCTATTTAAATGGTTCAATCTCACTGGCACGGATCAAAAGGGGCTCTCGGAGAAGCGTCTGTTGGCAAACACTTCAAAAGGTGTTTTAGATGAAGATTGATTTGGTTCTCACCTACGCGTCAACCATTTTGTTCCACTCCAAGAGCCCCACATTATGCATTCAGACAAGTCACAGTTTGCCTGTTAAGCCGCGTGGCTGTTCGTTTTTGTCAAGCCCCTTCTTGTGTGTTGAATTAATTATATGAAGTAGGTGTAAAATGTGGCGGTATGCTAAATGGTTAAGGGTTTGTTAGGGGTTAGTTAATTAGGCGTGTGCAGTCTAATATTGATGGATATTTTAGGCCCTTTTATATTGAGCATCATTTTTCTTTCTAGCTTTATATTTGCACTCCAGTACATTTATTTACTATGAATTTTTCCTAAATGATATCATTGTAAACGCGATGCGAGTGCAATGTTTGATTGATTTGCTTTCATCCAGCGATGAAATGGGCTATTCCAAGCACAATGTCCCATTGATTATATTTATTTAGTGAGACCATCCAACAATCCTTGTATTGTCCTTCAGTCTGCAGGTTGATCTATGGCATGGCCTGCTTTGTCATTCTAACAAGGAAAGCTGTTGATGCACCTGACATACAGCATAGTTCAGCATCATCAACACTTTGGCCTGGTGGTGTCCTGCTTGTGTAATGTCTGCAACACAGTGCCGCCTAGACCCGCCTACTTGACAGAATCATTTTGATTGACATGCATGACGACCAACTAACTCAATGACCAAGTCGTACGTTAAACTCATCGTACATTAAACTAAAGGAACATGTAGGGAAACTAAACGAAACAAGTCTGGCTGTTTGCAGGCCTTGAACATCTGTTGAATATACAAAATTACGGTAATTGCTTAAAATAAATGTAAAGACTGAAATTAGTAATAAAAGCACCACACTAGAGTTGCACCTGAATTCCAGATACAGATTTGTGAGTGACAATGCTAACAGCCAATGAAAATCGTCAGCAGACGTTAGCTTACAGGGCTCTATGCATCAGACGTTAGCTTACAGGGCTCTATGTATCAGACTTTAGCTTACAGGGGTATATGCATCAGACGTTAGCTTACAGGGGTCTATGCGTCAGACGTTAGCTTACAGGGGTCTATGTATCAGACGTTAGCTTACAGGGGTCTATGCATCAGACGTATGCTTACATGGGCCTATGCATCAGACGTTAGCTTACAGGGGTATATGCATCAGACGTTAGCTTACATGGGCCTATGCATCAGATGTTATCTTACAGGGGTCTATGCATCAGATGTTAGCACACAGGGGTCCATGCATCAGACGTTAGCTTACATGGGTCTATGCACCAGACAATAGCTTACAGGGCTCTATGCATCAGACGTTAGCTTACGTGGGCCTATGCATCAGACATTAGCTTACAGGGGGTCTATGCATCAGACGTATGCTTACATGGGCCTATGCATCAGACGTTAGCTTACAGGGGTATATGCATCAGACGTTAGCTTACATGGGCCTATGCATCAGACATTAGCTTACAGGGGGTCTATGCATCATATGTTAGCTTACAGGGGTATATGCATTAGATGTTTGCCTACATGGGTCCATGCATCAGACGTTCAGCACAGATTTGCTTATGTGTGCTAATGGACGGAAGAGGCTGAGACATCTAAGACCCCAACTGTACAATCTAAGGTTCTTATAGCAGTCACTCAATGCCACCATCTTGTTCAATGTCCACAGGCACTTGAGTATATCTAGTCTCAGTAGGCTTTCAAAAAACATTTACTATTTTATCAAGTTTATATTTTATTCTATTAACCATTTCATATTCCATAATTTGTTTATTTTCTTATGGGAAGCACGATTGTGCATTTATTTCCTCTCTGTAAAGAACTTTAAGCTGCTATTCTTGTATGAAAAGTGCTATACAAATAAAGTTTATTATTATTATTATTATTATTATTATTATTAAAGTTATAAGGTCACATGACACATCACTGTGACAATGAAAGGTAATAGAAACATAGAAACAGTGACACAAACTAAATAAGAGCTCCAATATGTGCTGCTAAAATAAACCGCAATATCGAATACTACAGAAGATATGAATTGAAATACTCCATATAATAGGCCTAAACAATAATGCATTTGAAATAATTGTTGTTGTGCATTCAAACATGTTTCTTTAATCACTGATAAATATTTACTATTTACCCTGAGGTCACGTGATTCACACTGAAAACATAAATGATGGAAATACAATTAGGCTCACTTATTATACTGTGTGTGTGTGTGTTGCTATCCCATTTGTTTTAGGCCAGCATGTTACAGCCTTATGGCGGCAACCTAATTTCACGTCTTCTCACTGCACACACACACACGCACACACACGTGCGCGCACCCACATACACACACACACACACACATCCTAATGGTCTCGGGGGGACACGGCACCTTGACACTCTTAGCAAGGTCCTTTGTAAGGGACGGTGGGGGAGGGTTAATGCCATTTGACTAACCCTCATTAGCTCGCCTGTTTCCTAGAGGTCCACACGACTGCCAGGGGAGAGCGGACCACTTAATAACGGCCCACGTGGACTGTGCTCATGTGCACGTGTGAGTGATGAAACGCTGTGGCCATGCAATGCAACCACGCAACTGCTGTTGTCACCAGCAACGGCTGGGACATCTTCATCTGTAGGTCACTCGCTGTGGGCCAGAGCTCTTCCATGTCCCCGTCAGACCCACCCCCTGCCCTGAGGACCAGGGCCACAGCTCTTCCATGTCCCCACCCCCTGTCCTGAGAACTAGGGCCAGAGCTCTTCCATGTCCCCGTCAGACCCACCCCCTGCCCTGAGAACAAGGGCCAGAGCTCTTCCATGTCCCCACCCCCTGCCCTAAGAACTAGGGCCAGAGCTCTTTCATGTCCCTGTCAGACCCACCCCCTGCCCTGAGGACCAGGGCCACAGCTCTTCCATGTCTTCATCCCCTGCCCTGAGAACCAGGGCCAGAGCTCTTCCAGGCTCTGGCCTGCAAGATGCTCGCTGTCGCCGCGACCCGCATTGCAATGCATTGACAACCGGCAAGTGATGATTTGAAGGTTGTAATATTGCCTCAGCAAGAGACATTAGAGGCACTTTAATGCTACGAGCACATTGTGGTAACTCTGTCACAGAAGACGGAGGTGGACTGAGTGGGTGAAGGTTTGTTGATGACACAGAGTGAGAGAGGCAGAGGCGCGATGTCTCCAGCAAGAAATGCTGTGAGTGCACCAAGCTTTAATGACGTTTATTCAGCCCTTGTCTGCTCCATGTGCTCCATTCTTGTAAATGTGTGAACATTATAGCGGTGTGCTGTCTTGGCCAGGTCTCCTGTGGAGGAGAGATTTAAAACCCAAGGGACTTCCTGGTTAATTATTAAGGTTGATCAATAAATAAGTAAAAAATGTGGTTTTAGCTACGCATTTCATAGTTATTGGACTATATGTGTGTGATCATATTAGGACTGGGTGTGTGTGCGCGCGCGTGTGTGTGTACTGTATCTGATAATATCAGGACTGTGTGTGTGTGTGTGTGCGTGTGATCCAGGCGTGTCAAAATAAATGTGCTGTAATTGATCAGCACCTGCCGGCCCTCGCAGGCCATTGCATTTGCATTGAGGCTCTTTATTCTTTAAGCAATTATCAGTGACATCACAATGGACCGGAGAGCTTGGGCCCACGTGTGAACGTGTGAACCTCCTGAACGATTTGGGAGTCGATGTGGAATGGCATGTTCTGGCTGGTTAATTGGGGGGGGGGGGGGGACAATATTTGGAACAGCGGGGTCTAGTTCAGTGAGATACATACAGTATGTTCCCATGCAGACTGGAAACCCATGGAACACTATTCCACTCAAAACAAAAAAGTGTTTTATTTGTATTTAAATGAATAGAGGAAGTAATAGAGGATTTGCTGCTAGTTACTTACTGACAAAGATAAAGCAGCCTGCCCTGCTATTCCCTGTTCTGGCTTGTGGTGCAGCTTGTATCCTCTGCTCCAACACAACCCCTCCGCTCCAACACAACCTCAATCGGGTCACAATAGAGCTGGTCGCCTCTGCTCCAACACAACCTCAACTATACACTATAACTATATCCATATAAGATGTAGGCACAGATAACAGTAGCATAAAATAGTGGGTCAGTATGAAATGTTAGTTTACTGTGTTTACTGTACAATAGCTACCACAGGAGACAGATACATTTGGGAAATATTACATAAAAGCTGATGGTGATTCAATTTGTGGGACTTTGGAAAACACCCTGAATAGAGTTTGACATGCGCACAGTGGACAATCACTTCTTGCTATTATTTGAATGATTTAAACCCAGTGACTCAGATAATGAACACCGGGGAATGATGTGTGACATCTCTGTCACTCCAACCGGCGTAATCAAATCACACAAGGTTCTATATTTAGAATGGAACAGTCGCTGGGATGGAAATGGAAGTGAAGGAGTAAAAAGTTGGAGAAGTTGAGAGAAAACTTAGTCTTTCTCCTGTTTGTGGTATATTTCTAACCAGGGAAATGTGAACATCTACATTTTGACAGGGTAGTCGCACTGCCCTCAGCAAACTTGAGCAGAGAGCAACGGCACCCTTGCAAAAGTGAGATGCAAAGATCCGCATGAGCTGCATTCAAAAATAGCTTTCAGACAAAAGTGTCCATTCAGACTCGGCAAGAAGATGCTCCCTCCGGAACAAATGTGGGGAGACTGGAATACTTTTACACATTGCTGATCTCACATTTGTGTACAAGCTATCTCATCAATTGTGTATAAAATGTTGTAAATCTGTCTATTTTCGGGAAAATCCGTGTATTTGTTAAAATCTTCCAAATGAAGGATCTGTATTTCAACTGCACACATATATATATATATATATAAAATGAGAGAGAAACGTGGCATAATGTTCAACAGTAATATGTAATCTGTAGTGTTACCACCAGTGTATACAATACCAGCAGCATATTGTATACACATACATTTTTGTTTCTCCACATATTATTACAAACCATAAACAAAACCAATTGTTCAGGCTCACGAAGCACAGACTCATAAAAAGCCAAGTCGCTCGGTTGAAAATCATTACTTATCTGCCTACAGTATATCAAAGTATTAAGGTAGTAAACACACCTTGGTTTAGAGTTATTCATATTTGATGGTGAGACTGAGGCAGAGGGAAACATTAAGTTAGGCGTTGTAATGGGAACTGCATTTGATTTTTATGTTAAGTCGTTTGGTCGCATTGATCAGGACCACATGATTTATTCCGAATGCACCCGTGAGTTCTTCAGATATATTTTCCTGTAGTCTGCTAGACTACACACAGTGATTTCTCACCCCAGTTGAAAATGACTTGGCTTTGTGAGAACTCCACTGCATGCAGTCAAATCCCTGGCGTGCGTATGTATTCACATTGCTCCGAGGTAAGTTTGAGTTCATATCTCTGGGTTTGTAAAGCCCCCTGCTCTGGGTTTTACATTGATGTTTGTCAGTTATCAGCTCTGTATGGTTTAGGATGCACTGGAGTACAGCTCAAATAGTCTTCCCTTAACATCTAATGCCGTTTCAGCACGACCATAGCAATGATAATGCTCGAATGGACTGTTAAAGATGCACAGCATCACTGCATACTGATGACTCATGGTCAGAAGAGGCATCTGCTTGTTTTCTGAAGCTGCCACATTGCTCATGCATAGACAGTACAAATACATGGACACAACCCCGTAGGTTTTGTGGAGAACGAGTTTGGAGCTCCTTTTGGAGCCATGGCCATGGTGGACACCTCACTCATGCTAGCCACACTAATGGCATAAATGTGTGGCTTAATATGCTTTCAACTGTTGAATTATATAAAAATGCACATTCCATACAGTTGTCATGAACGGGGAAATTAGCTATAGAGACCAAAGCCACTTTATTTTTTTGTAGCAATCTGTAAACATATGTCTGCTGTAAAGTTGTATATTTCAACATGGGAAGTTATGGCGATTCATTTGCTTTCTGAACCAGCCTCAAGTGGCCATTCGAGGAACTGCAGGTTTTGCAACACTTCCACATTGGATTAATTCCTCTGCACCGGAGGTTCCCGCTTGGTATTGCCCTAATGTATTGCTGCTACTATTGGTTGTCTTCCAGACATGGCAGGCCATTAACAAATACACGAATGAGCAGGGATATTAGCCAGTTTAGGTATATCCAAAATGCATATACGATATGCTGCTTCAAGGTGCAAAAGCACATCACAATGTACACCAGTGACTTCAAAGGTAAGCAAAATATTAACCTTGGTGAGGATATTGCCGCAGCAGAAGAATGAACAACACAAAGCATATTTGATTTTCCCTTTTACTCCCCCCTGATCTGAGGTGGAATAAATACTGGAGACAGTTTTATTACAGCATGAGCACTGAGCAGCGCACGACGTTTGACCTTCACCCGTCATTGCTCTGAGGCTGAGGGACCAGTGGTCTTAGTAGAGTCTCATATTCAGATCCCGTGTCTTTGGCCCCGCTGAGAAATCTAAGGTCTTGGCAATCGGATATTTGGCTGGTGTGGAGTTATCCTACTGTGACCCCCTAACAGATCAGAAGGCCAAGGACGGCCTGCAATCGATTCGGCTGATGGGGATAAGGGGAAGGGGACGGGCTTGAATCACGGGCGCGGCAAAACACAGCTTTTCTTTCAGTATGCAGGCTTCCTGTGCAGCCGTTCTGGTGGGCAGGTAAATCAAAAGGGATGCCCCCCCCTCCCCAACCAAACAAGTTGTTCCCAGCCATGTGTAACTCACACCGCCGCTGATGGTTTTTACTGCCTTCTCCCCGCCCGCCCGCTCGCCTGATGCAATGGAGGTCTGTAAATCTGCCCAGGAGCTTCTTGTGTACGCTGCTCTACCTTAGCACGTGCTGGGCCTGCGCTGGGGAGTAGTGAGGGGTGTCTCTGGGGGAAAGGGTTGGTAGTGGGCAATGGGGATGCCCTCCTGAGTGGCAAGGGGGTTAATCCCCCCCCCCCCCCCTTACATGAGGTGAGGTTTCCATCAAGAGCACAGAATCCATTATCCTCGGGAATGTTTTAAGGGCCTAATGGATTCCTTATCTTTATTTTGCATGGGGCAAATTTAATTACATGCTGTAATAGAAGATCCCCCAGTTTATCAACCACAGCACAACATACAGTATGTGTATAAATATATGTTTATTTTACACACACACTATATACGTAAATGTGTGTAATATATATACTGTATATATTGTACAATACAGTATACATACACATACAATATATGTGTATATATAAATATATATATATATATATACTGTGTATGTATATACTGTGTGTGTGTGTGTATATGTACACACACACACACACACATACATACACACATACATACTGTATATGCACGCAGATGACACACACACTCACTGTGTATCTGTTTCTCACACCAGCCTGTAAACATGCTGTAGCTCCTAGAATATATGAAAGAGTCATAACACACTTGGGTTAATTGTGTGTGAAGGTGTATATCTGCATTATTTTGTATGTGTGTGTGTGTGTGTGTTTGTTCACATAAACAGAACACAATAATTACTGTACTCACATTGTGTTCAGGGAGGAGGCTGTGTGCGCTTTCTAAATAGTCTGGAAGCAGAACTTTGATGACAATTCTACTGAAGTTGATGCACAATAGCTGAATAGGAGCAGCTCATTAAAACCCACCATTTCTGTCACGTAGCATCTCTGCGATTAGGGGGAGAACTGAAGTGGAGGTGTTGATTTTCTTTTCTTTTTTACAGCAGAACGTCTAGCTACATAATTTAGGGCACTCTCAACTGTCTTCACATCTACAGTGGACTCAGGCAAGCTAGTAATTATGGGTAATTTCACAAAAGCGTTAATGCAACAAACACAAGCTCTCCCAATGGCCGAAAGGTGGAGGGTGTGAAAGATCAAGATGTGAGCGGCTCTTTCTGTATTTAGCCCGACTCCCCCTCTGATACGGCATTAAATCACAAGACATGTCTGAGTTTATTCCATAATTATTTCTTACTGGGACTGTTTCCCCTCCACAGCCCTCTGCAGAGAATCGAACTGTTTGCTCCCATCACCTTGTGAAATATTGCCTCAACCTTGCTGGAAAGAGGAGGCAGCAGAGAAAATTCCAGCTACCACTTTAACATCTGCAAATACTGTGGAAGGACCACCACATATAATATCCCCTCCATGCCTGTGATGGCAAAAGACCTTTAAAGTAGCTGAAAATTGCAATTTCAACACTTAGCCTTCTGAGTGATCGTTTTGGCCGGCTATGGCCTCGCAACATCGCCTGACACCGGCTGCACACATTCCGCACAGCGCTTTGAGCGTTTTTTCTCGGCTTTGGCGTGCGCTGTGCAAGATTGAAAGTGGTCCACTCCACTCCATGTCGCCTCCACTGCACGTGTGTGTGTGTGTGTGTGTGCGTGCCCGCCATTTCAAATCCTGGTTCACCTGGGATAGGTGGTGGCACCACCATGGCACCACCAGCCAGACCCAACCTACAGAGGGTTAGGGTGGGCATGGCGCGCTTCTATTCAGGGGTCCTCTCTGCCACGGCGGCAGATCCAAGTGTCTTCTGAGCCGCTGTTCCTTCTTTTGAGGGGAAGCGGTGCTGAAGAGACTCTCTGAAGAGGAGGTGTGTGTTGTTCAGCTGTGTCTCCCACTGCTGCGGTTGTATTCCCTGCTCTGCTCCTGGCAAGCACTCAGACATTTTTGTACACATCTTGAGCACACAAGGTTTTATTATTATTATATTTGTGTGTGTTTGAGTCTGTGAACAGGTGTTGATAGAACGACAGAATGAGATGAAGCAATCAGCCCTAAGGTAGACCCCAGTCAGAGGGCAAAACATTGTTTTATTCCCCCCTTAACCTGTAGTCTACCTGCCTCTACTGTTTATCTAATGCTTTCCATGGGTTGGTGGTTATCAGTAGCACATGCATCCAGTCTGAACAGGTTGGTTTTTCTTTATTATACAGTATATAGTAAAGATTGACTTTGATAAACATCATTTGCATAGAATATTGAATGCTTTCTAGCTTGTTTGCTGCTTGGTGACAGTTGTTCAGGGCTAAGTGACCAGCTCAGTGAAGAGCTGCTTGTTCAACATACTGTAGCTGTTCTTCTGCTATTCCACCAAGCAGCCCTGAGCTGTGGCGGAGCCAAGATAGCTGTGTGCATCGCTGAGTGTTTCTACTACAGCTTACATCATATTCAGTGACCAGATGCTTACTCAAGCACAGCCACAGGAACCTGCAGGGAGCAGATACGCCATGTCCAGTGTTGGTACTGTCTGCCTCGTGTTTAGCACACGCAAGCTGTACTACAGACAGACGTTGTTTCTGTTGTTTTACCCATGGCTGTGTTAGGCATTACTCAGGAATTGTAATAAGTTACTATTTACCTATTACTCCTTCAAAAAGTAATAATATGCCTTTACTTTTAACTGTATTAAACATAATTAGTTACTTTACTAGTTACATTACTATACTACATTCACAACCTGTCTCGCCCCTTTAGATAAATGACTGCCTGTGTAGCCAGCTCATTTTAGAACTGTCCATCCATCGTAATCCGCTTATCCGGAGTCGGGTCGCGGGGGCAGCAGCTCCAGCAGGGGACCCCAAACCTCCCTTTCCCGAGCCACAT
>JAODTR010004799.1:0-11809 GCA_025399935.1 Amblyopsis rosae | reverse complement strand
ATTATTTTAATAAATAAAAATAAAAAAAAAAAAAAAAAAAAAAAAAAAAAAATAATAATAATAATAATTATTATTATTATTATTATTTATAATTATAAAAAAATGTCCGTTTTAAAAACAATATATGTCAGCTGGACTGGAGGTTTTAGCATCTGAACTCTTCACATTTCTGACCGCTCAATTAACTTGGATGTGTTAAAGGTACATTTCACTTCTCCCTGAAACAATGCTTAATAAAAACCTGGCTTGTAGTTTGGCCAGGAGCCCATAGTGGCATGCATCAGCTGACTCTCGAGCCTTTGTGAGTGACTATCCTATCCTACGCCCACGCGCATAACAACATACCAGTGCATACAGTACATACATATTAAAGTAATGCACTCTAAATTGTGGTTTTCGAGCTGTAAACAAAATAATACTGCACTGTGACGACACACATAAATGATGGTGTTAATATTTAGAGAAAAAAATGTTAAGGTCTGAAAATGGCTATACGATAAAAATCTGAAAAAATAATCTGATAAAAATAGCTTGAGGACGGCTGGTTTCCAACAGTATTTCTTGTGTGTCATCAAATTCAAATATTAACGTTAGTGTTATTGTGGGGACCCCCTTTCAGCTCCTTGACAACGTTTTGGCAGTAAAGCTGTGCAATATGTGGAGATGGAACACTTTAATAAATATCTCCTCGCTAGCTTACAGTTAGCTCTGTGCGTGTTGAAAAAAATGATCTGGTACTTCTACACAGCCCTGGCTCTGTAAATAGCAGTACAAAGTGGCGCTCGTATCAGCAAAGCCGTAGCACTACACTTTGCTTTGCAATGCATTTTGATGTGTGAGGCTCCGCCACGGAGGACCACGGAGCGACACTGTTCTGATCTGAGCTCTAAGTTAGCGAGTGACTGATGTGATACCTATGCTCATGGATAACACTAAGCTACGTTTGTGCTACATTCCAGGAACAGACCTCCTGTGTCTCACGCTTTAATAGGCGATGTAAATGACTAATGTCGTTTTTGCTTGTTCCTCTGAGACACACATGCACGCGCACACACACACACACACGCGGACACATGCACACACACACCAACACACACACGCACACACGTATGAATGCACGCGCGCACACACACACACACACACAAACATGCCCACATGTATGCACGCACGCACACACACATGTATGCGCACACACACACACACACACACACACACACGCACAAACCTTCTGGTGAGCTTCTCCACCACGATGCGTTTCTGGATCAGGTGCTGTGCCTGGGAATCGATGAGCGGCAGAACCGGGTCCTTTGTGGCACGTTCCGTGGCCGTGGCCTGACGAGGAGGACAAACCAGGGGAGAAGAAGATGACATGGACCTTCTCTCTGCCGTGTTGGTTAAGAGACACTCCCCCTCATCATGTTGAGAAGGGGCTGCATTCCCTTCTCAGGACTGCGTTAGCATAGTGTTGCAGAGCCAGCCTTAACTTACGTAAATGTTTAACTTTATATATATATAAAGTTATAAAGTTTATATATAAAAAAAAAAAAAATATATATATATTTTTTATAGGCCTAGTCTGTGCTTTGCTATGCAGGACTGGGGCCCCCCCCCCCCGCCTCGCGGTGGCTGCAGAGGTTTCCCAGCCGCCAGTGCTTTACTTACGTAAAGTCTTGACGCCAGTGTCCCAGTGCGTCAAGACCTGCCTCATCGACAGGAGAGGTATGTTGATGACATGCACGATGACTGCGTAACTCAACGAGTCAGACGTTAAACTTACAAGGAGGAATTCGTTGCAAAGCTATTTGTACTCCATATCAAACGTAGCATTCCTTATGATAACAGTCTGGTTCATTTAGAGGTGGAAAGAGTGATTGTAAGCTAACACACTTTTATCCCCATGGCCCGCTAGATGCCTGTCATGTGTGCACGCTGAAAACATAATCTGGTGTTTCTACGCTCTGGCACTGTCCATGGGAACACCGCACCCAGCCTGGGGCAAGGCATCTCTGACCGTACCTTTAAAACATCCTCACCTGCGGGTATCCGGTCCTGGGCTCCTCACCCAGGACCCAGGTGCCCTTGTAGAACTCCCTGACTCGGACGTCACGCTTCTCGCTCTCCTCCCGCAGCGTCTCGTAGTCGGGCACCGGAGCCGACCGCCGGGCCGCAGACCCTCCACGGCCGTGGCCCGCCTCCTCCACCACCACGTCGTCTGTGTCCAACTCCTCATCCTCCATCTCCTCCTCCTCTTCCTTCCACTGCCGCTGCTCCTGTGGCTCTCCCCCCGAGAGCGCCGACCCCGGGGAACGGCCTCGGCCGCCCAGGAAGTCTGCGGTTTCCCCAGTGTTCCATTCCCTCAGCGTTGCCCTCAGGTGCTCCAGGAGCGGACGTCGGACGGTGTCAGAAGCGGTGGCGTCGACCTGGGGCTGGACCTGGGGCTGGACCTGGGGCTGGACCTGGGGCTGGACCTGGGGCTGGGGATGGGGATGGACGTGGGGCTGGACCTGGGGCTGGGGATGGGGCTGGGGATGGACCTGGGGGGCGTGGCGCTTTAAAAGGTCTCTCAGCCCCTCCGCCCCTCTCTTACTGATGCCCACCTGGGTGATGCTCAATCTGGGCTGGGGGGCCCCGGGGCCGCAGGGGAGAGAGCCCGTGGACACAGGTGTGGTGAAGGAGGATACAGGAGCAGACGTGGACGATAAGGAGGTAACTGGAGCAGGCGTGGAGGTTGAGGAGGACACAGGGGCAGGCGTGGAGGTTGAGGAGGTCACAGAGGCAGGCGTGGAGGTTGAGGAGGACACAGGGGCAGGCGTGGAGGTTGAGGAGGTCACAGGAGCAGGCGTGGAGGTTGAGGAGGTCACAGGAGCAGGCGTGGAGGTTGTGGAGGTCACAGGAGCAGGCGTGGAGGTTGTGGAGGACACAGGAGCAGGCGTGGAGGTTGAGGAGGACACAGGAGCAGGTGTCATGGCGTCCTGTACAGAGCACAAATGAATCTTGGTTGCGGCCTCCCCCACAGAATCTGGGAGACCGTCTGAGACCGTAGCAACAGTGGGGCGCTGCGGGGGTCTCTCTGTGCCGCTGCCTGGCTCTGTTGTGTCCGAAGCAGGGGCTGTCCCCGTGGCAACAGCCCCCTCTCCCTCGTTTCCCTTGTCGGCGCGCCTTGGAAGGTCGCCCCAGTGCACCCTGGGGCCCCGTCGCTGGGAGACCACGCTGGAGATGAAGCCCTGCTCCTGCTCCTCGTCGCTGCCATCGTTGTCGTGGCAATGGGCCAGCGGGTGGCCCAGCGGGTGGCCCAGCGGGTGGCCCAGCAGGGGCCCCAGCAGGGGCCCCAGCAGGGGGTCCCCGAGATGGGTGGATGGGGGGTTCTCAATGTCCTCCTCGCGCAGCCGCATCGCAGCCATGCCCACCTCCCGACCGGAGATCCCCCTGAAAGGGGCGAACAAATATACGTTCAAATTCGGCAAACATTTTAGCTTTGAAACTTTCAAAATTTAAATGTTTGCGTGTAAACATTTCAAATTGTTACATTAAATTCACCAGTGGCCATGGTTGTGCTCGCAGAGAAACTACCTCCTCCGACACAGTTTGCATGTGCGAGCGCAAACGTTTGTGCCGAACACAAAGCAAAGATAAAAGCTGTGTCTCAAATCGCGCACTTATACTTAATATTTTGAGTACATAGTGCGCATAAACTGACAAGTACGCCAAAATGAAGTGCACTCAAAGTAGCCGTTGGCTCGTACTCAGAACGGCCCAAACATTGAGTGCGGAACGATGCACACTTCGTGCACTCAACTGACACTTCTTGGGCCAGCAGCGGAGGGGAGTTTTGAAAAGGTCAGAAGTGGGATTTTCAGCTCTGAACACCGCGCCATACAAACATAAATTTTACATGTTTATAAAGTGTTATAAATTCCCAGATAACTCGATATAGTCATAAAATTATAGCCGTTTGTATTATTGGGTCAATTTTCCAGTCTGTAATGATTTGGTCAAATTGACAATTACGTGGATGCTAGCTAGCGAACAGCGGCATATTAATAAGTGCACAACTTGAGTGTTCGACTTGAGACAATACCACCCTCTCCAAATGTACGCACTACGCAGGTAAGTACGCGATTTGAGACACAGCTAAACTGTCTGAATGTGTTTGCAAACGTTCCACGCAAACGTAAACCTGTTTGAATGTGTTCATTCAAACAGGTTTACGAACAGAAAATGTGTTTGGGTTTGCGCTCCAGGTGGAGTTAGAGCACACTTGCCTCTGCGCTAACGCACATCTGAGCTCCTACAGGTCAACTGGTGCCATTACGTACCTATCTCCATTCTCCTTCTTCAGCAGGGCCACCTCAGGAGGACTGTCCAACAGAGGAGAGAAGTGCACTTTATGCAGCATTGAGTAAACTACATCTGTGTGTATTTCAATAATACAGTTCTCCGTTCAATTTCTTTGAGATTATAGGCTGAAACTAGTGCAAAAAGAAATTAACAGCAACGCCGTCGCCGATTGGTTAAAGGCTGTCCAATAGTTTCATAATAAACCCATGATCCTATTAGGATGCATCAACGGCAAACAGCCCCCAATGGAGTGTGTCCAGACCCCATTCACCACTAGGTCTGGCTAGTATACCAGGCTAGTATTTTTACTCGCCAACACCCATTTTGAATTAAAAGACCAAGAGCCTACATGGACTCTTCTGCCACTAGATGCCACACTACGCAGCAGCATGTCAGGCCAAACACGAACACCTCACTGCTCCTGTGCCCACCTCACAAGATACCAACGTCACCAAAACATAGTTGTCTTGGTTTGCTCCTCTCTACCCCCCCCCCCCACCCCCCACCCCTTCCCTCCCAGTGTCAAACATAAACAGTGAACTTGTCCCTTCCGCTGCCAGGACCTCACCGTTCGCGCTGTCTGAGCCACAGTGGAGTCTTTGGAATCTGTAGCTCAAATTCTCTGGAGGCCTTGTAGCAGAAGTTACTGCAGAAGCACTGGACGCACACACACACACACACATACGTTCATGCACGCACGCACGCGCACACACACATACGTGCGTGCACGCACGCACACACACACACACACATACGTGCGCGCACGCACGCACACACATACGTGCACACACGCATGCACACACACACACACACAAAAGTGCACACATGCACAGAAAAGCACAAATAAAATAAAAGATCCGTTGCTACTTTGATGCCATCCGTCTTCACCAGAGAGCCAGGGCAAACTGTGTACAATACCACATTGAACTCACCTTGCGTTCCGTGATGTCATATACCTTATTGGTCCTGGTGGAAATTTTGAACTGCTGAGTGGGGATCTAAAATATTAACAACAAAACAGAATTGACCCCCGATGTATATGAAACTGTGTGTGAGTATATCTCAATCTGATAACCTATACGACACTCATTAACACTGATGTTAAAAACAAAGACGATAAGTTACCAAATACAAGTTCAATTTTAAAGATGATTCGTACTCATTTATACATATTGCAGTGTACATACTGTAGAGGCGCTGATATTATTAAATTAGAATTAACAGTAAACATGCGAGTTAACTCATTATTGTTTATATGGTCAAATACATTGCTGTAGTAATTTCAGTGATATGTTTCGTCCACCTTTAAGTACCACAAAGACGTGTGTTGTAGATATAATGTAATTACTGCTAAAAGACAATGAATGGTACTTACCTTGCAAAGTTTATTAGGACATATAGGATAGCCGCAGAGTTTAGTAATGCATCTCTCCTCAACAGCATCTTTATAATTATCAGCAGTAATTAGCCTTGCCTGTGGAGAGCAGAAAAAAAAAGATTAGTTGAAAATTATGGAATCCGGAAACGTGAATATGAATGAAAAGAATGGATACATTGTAGATTATTGTACTAAAGTTTTAAATTAAAATGCATTGCCCTACAGGCATTTGGGCTTAAATTTGGGGTTCTTGGAGAAAGTGTTAAGGCCAACGCCCAACCGCATTTGCCGGCACGCCAAGGAATGCAACACAAGTGGGCGACGCCTCCTTAAAAGACAGATGGAGTCATCAACATCTACAACCACCCTCCACCCCTGCTGAGAACCTGTCCTGGATGAACACATCATTGGGCTCAACCTCCACCTCCTGCCTCTCTGACTTCACTCCGGCCACGGAAAAGACCATTACTGAACTCATTCTGAAATTCAAATCATCTACCTGCCAACTTGATCCAATGCCCACTAGCTTCATCAAAACACAGCTTCCCTTCATCTCTCGCCTGCTCACTGACAACATTAACTCCTCTCTCGCCACTGGCTTCGTGCCCCCCACCCTGAAAATCACAGCCGTGACACCCACACTTAAAAAACAAACACTGACCTGAACACCTTCCGCCCAGTTAAAATCTCATAAATCAAGATGTGCGACAGTCCCACTGGGTGTCCCTCAAGGCTCTGTGCTGGGTCCTCTGCTATTTACTATATACCTACTACCTGTGGGCACAATCATGCAACACCACCACATTGACTTTCACTGCTACGCGGACGACACCCAGCTTCTCAATCTTCTCAAGACTCATCTCTTCAAGGTTGCCTATAGCATTTGACCTTCTGTTCCACTCTCACTTTTCTCTCCTGCCTTCCCAATAAGCATGTATTACTATTTTATTTTGTATATACTTCCCAAATCTTTTTAATTTAATTGTATATTGTTTCTATAATGTATGTTCCTGCCTCCAAAACGGTATCATCTTAACAAAATGGTTTCTATAGATCTTTATATTTGCCTATGTATAACGTAAGATGTCTTTGAGTGTTTTGAAAGTCATCCTGAAATAAAATGTATTATTATTATTAATAAAAAGAACCAGTTCTAAAAGTTCTTCAGGAGAGTCAAAGCTGCTACAGGGCGTAGGACCCCTCCCTCCCGAATGACATTATTTCTCAAAAACAAAGCCTACTACTATTCGGGCCTACATGTTAACATGTGTTTACAAAGCTGACAAGGCTGTCTTTATTGGAAGTATGTCGCATAAAGTTACATCGCTTTTTACAATCAGAAAACAAGCATTTCATGTGTGTTTCTGATCTTGTGATAGATGGATTACTTCATTCCAACAAACCAGCATGATGACTTATACTGGAGTGAGCCAGCTACAGTCAGAGTTTAACAAAAGTTCAACCTCCCTTTAAAAAAATCTCTTCGCATTACACTTTCCATGATGAGTAAAAAAAGACTAGTAATCCGCTGAGATTTAAAAGGAACTGTACTGAGTCTGTTCAAGGGAAAAGCCCATAACGTGGGATTTAACTGGAAGAATTTCATCTGATGTCTCAAACGGTACATACACAGTCAATCAGGACGTCCTCGGCCACATTGGTCTCTAGGAGGCGCTCAACAACTTGCACTGCTCTCTGCTCTAGTTCCAGCTTCAAGAAAAGCGTCTCCTTTATAGACTCTCTCCTAAAAATAAGAAAATAAGATGTATGGGCGACGTATATTAGCAGCAATTTATATTACGTTGATTCATGTGCGTTTTTACTAGGGATGGCACGATCCAGTTTTTTTTGTCCCGATACTGATACCAGCACTTTGAGTATCGGTTGATACCGAGTACTGTTCTGATTCCAGTGTTGAATTCAGTTTTAAGTTAAATTACTAAGTAAATGATAGCCAATCTATATTTTAGGACTTAGATGCATTTTAGAAACCTGCTGCTGATAGTGTGGCCTGGGAAGGTTAGACATGGCTTGACAGTAGACCTACACGTGTAAATTAATTTAATTGGATAAGCCTCATGGATCGGTTACAACTGTCCGACTGTCACCTATACCAATCCAGCTATTTAAGTCAGTATCGGACCGATTTCAGATCTCAGCAACGCATCAGCGCCATCCCTAGTTTTTAACCACAACATTCTCATTAACAAGACAAGCCTTATCTAAATTGTTGCCAAATCATAGCCATTCACATATTTGTCATTGTTTGTTAATAGCTTTGTGTGTCGTTTTTAGTGGTTCAACGTGAGCACACATGAGGTTATTTCTGTATGAAATGCGGGCGTGTGAAGCCCTTTGAGAAGCTTGAGACTATGAGGATATGAGTCACTGGACCAATGATACAGCAACTGCAGTTTGTGTGTGGCTGTCATTTGGCTATGCAGCAAAATAACAACGAAATCACAAATACACAGACACACCTTCTAGCTTCCTCTTCGGCTGTTCTTGCTTTAGCAGCTTTGCTTCCTGCCAACACAACAACGCGAGGTTACTCGCAAAGCAAAGTACACAAATGTGTTAATTATAGAAAGATGCACACCAGTGTGCCACTGACATTATACATGCGCCTTTCTTTTAACAACTATTATACTGCACGTGTATTTAGAAAGGTAAAAACACCACGCAATGCGTAAATCATAAATACAAATCAACCTTTTTTGGCTACTTTGGAGGGCCGGACACTTTTCTTTACAGACTCGTTCTCCATGCTTTCTGTTGTGCACGTTCCGTGCGTAAACGTCGACGTATGACGTTGCTACGGCAAGCCGCAGCGATCAATTTTGCATGCATATCCTATCGGATAAGCACTTTGGAGCTGCTCGCTTCACACATGCGTTTTGTAAGTATCTTATACGGTGCTCCGTGCTAGATTTGTCACGTGTTAGCTTATAATGTAGTGTAATTACTGTAATTCATATATTTCTTCAGGCCGACCTGATCCTGTAATACTTAAGCAGCGATGGCACTTGAACAGTTCAGTGATGTTATCCAGCGATGTGTAAGTCAAGATAATATTCCTTCAAATAATTGTACTGAGATCCACCGCTTGTTGGAAGACATGGGATGTTACATCCCGTCTAATACACCATCTCTCTCTGTCTCTCATCCAGCAAGCGATTCAGTACGACGCCTATGCCACGGAGGACTATGATGTCTTCACAGTTTCAGGGCAGGCCTGCTTGGAGGAGGGACATAGCGCACAGGTTCTCAATATTATTGTGGATGAAAGGAACAAGGTGAAGAGCGTAATTTGTCTCTCTCTGAAGCAACAGTTTTGAAATATATATGAAATATATATGAAAATACATAGCTGCCATTTATAGCTGATGGAGATAATTCAGTCATATGATTCAGTCTTCTGCACATTAAGCCTTTACATTCAGTTATTATTTAGGTTTTATTAGTTGGTGTTGAGGTGTAACATTACTTTAGCAATTAGTTAATTTAGCAGATGCCTTTTATCCCAAGCAAGAAGTGCTACACTGAGCAGGTAAGGGTAATGCATAATCTTGCTCAAGGATACAACCAGGCTTGCTGGGGATCGACCACATGACCTGTCATGTGGGAGTCAACTGGCCTAAGCAGTGACTCGACTACATAAGCAGTGACTCGACTACATAATGAGACTGAGCATATATTGAGTAGGGATGCACCGATTGTTGTGAGATTCTGGGCCGATAGACAATAGATGAGTGAATGCCATCTGGCTTATTGCAGTCAACATCGCTGATAGATCGGTGCATCCCTAATATGGATTATTAGTACTCACTGGTCCACAAGGTGACGTTACATCGCATCACGTTGTTGTTGTTGTTGTCCCTGGTTGTCTAGGAGACAGTGAGATGCATGGGTTGGACTCTACTGCGGCCGCTGATTCGAGTTCTACCGGGCAGCGGGGATGAGAATCGCACGTACTGCTTGGGCATCCTCAAGTATCTGCTAGAGGTCGGCCTATGTCGATGCATCCCCTGCTCTGCTTTAGTTTAGTGATTCGTTCTGAGCAAATCAGCTTGAATATGTCTATATTCACATAAATGTGTTTTTTAACGGTTAGCTTTTTGTTAAATGTGACGATTTTAGATGTGACACCAGCATGCATAAAGTAAATGAGTGTTTGTAATTACCTCAAGTTGTTTAACCAGGTACTAGTGATGTTAGCTTACATGAGGGGTTAATGTAAGATGTAGATTAATTTCCAAAATTAGTAGTCACGCGATACGAGCTAGTTATTTCAATCAGTATTTTCAGTACATCTGTAGAATTATTATATCAGTATTCATTAGATAAATAGAAGTTATAATTATTTAGAAAACTGAGATTGTTAATGTCATTAATCGTGATATTATACTTTAGTTCCTTGACTGTATAGCGTTCTTACATCAATATGAATCCACACACTGACATTCAATATTTAATTTGCTATTGGAAGACAGTGGAACATTAAATATGTCCAAATATAATAATGAATCCCAAACATAACATGTGGAGTTTGAGGTACAGAGCAACGCAGCAGAAATTGGTTTCACTAAAGTCCATCGTCATGTTAACTGAACAATCTACCACAGGAAGTCAGGAACAACAGAGTTCAGACACTGATTGCCTGCGATGCTGGTCTGTCATTGGCCAGGTGTGCAGTCCAAAGGAGCTGCTGTTGGGCTTGCTAGAGGAGATTGAGGCGACCACCTCTGATGCCTTACCAGACACATTCCTTCTGCTGCTCAACCCCCTGAGCACAGGTATTGGACAGCAAGCTACTGTAATATATTTAACACATCACATTAGTTCCTAATAGTACTCAGGAAGAGACCCACAGAACTTGTCTCCTAGCAAGAATTATCTTTTTATTTTGTAAGAGGTGAAATATTTTAAACATTACCATAGCAGCAAACAACTGTACTGTATGTAAACAAAATATATATTGGACTAATTGCGTCCTGAGCAGAGAATGACGTCACATTCCATTTTTGTGAGTCCTCTGTTCTTTGTTTTCTGGGACAGGTGCATGTGTGTGGCCCACAGAGCATTGTTATTAACTGTGCAGTTACTAACAAGACCCTATCTAAATGAATGGGGTGAGAGACAAAAATGCAAATCCAGTGGTCACGGGACATTAACACTGCATGTATACAATAACAAGTCAAATGTGATGATTAAAAAAATTATAAAAACACTTGAAAAGCCAATCGTGTGTAAGGAAACACATTTATGACAGCCGCTTTTGAATTGAGTGGTCGCAGACAGATCTGTTAAAAAGTCAAACTGTAGCTCGGGTGGCACGACGACGGCGGCGTCACGACCACGCCAGCTAATTACTGCTTCCCGGAGACGTTAGCAAGATGGCTGCCGCCGAGCAGGCAAAACCTGTGCCTCTGATGGAGGGCCTTTACTTAAGCACCCCCCACCCACCCTCTCTCTCTGTCCCACCCCCATGGCAGTGCTGCGTCGGCTGGGCTCCCGCAAGGCCTCCTCCCTGGGTATGGTGCTGGCCACGGTGCTGGAGCAGCTGGTCCGGCTGCCGGTCTCCCGCGGGGCCCAGGGGGAGGAGGCCGGAGCTGGGGAAGGTGGTGGTGGTGGTGGCGGCTCCCCCCTGGGCTGCTGCTGCTCCATGGTGACGGCCTTTGTCGCG
The DNA here is from genome assembly GCA_025399935.1 of Amblyopsis rosae. Taxonomy (NCBI): domain Eukaryota; kingdom Metazoa; phylum Chordata; class Actinopteri; order Percopsiformes; family Amblyopsidae; genus Amblyopsis; species Amblyopsis rosae. The sequence continues at coordinate 407 of JAODTR010004799.1, read as the reverse complement.
CCCTTCGTCCTGGAGGCCCGGCTGGACGGCGTGTCGTGTGGCCGGCCCCGCCGTGGGAGCCCGCAGCGGGCGGGGCCGGAGGTGGAGGTGGAGCAGGACGAGCTGAGGGCGGAGCTGTTGAAGTTGTGAGTTGCTGCTGGTTCGTTTTGACGCCGAGCAATTTTTAAACCTCTCTAGCTTGTTAAAGGTGTTATGGTCACTATTTGAAGGGCTTTGTTGTCACGTGGTGCGGTCTGCACCACTTTGTTTCTATGCTCTTATTTACACACAGAGAGGTAAGATAGCAAAATTCAAGGAGATATTTGGTGAGGGGTTGCGGTTCGGTGACCTGGGATCTCATCACTGCTTTTTGCAGATGATGTGGTCCTGATGGCATCATCGGCCTGTGACCTCCAGCACTCACTGGA
>JAODTR010004796.1:0-11811 GCA_025399935.1 Amblyopsis rosae | reverse complement strand
GGAAGTTTGGGGTCCCCTGCTGGAGCTGCTGCCCCCGCGACCCGACTCTGGATAAGCGGATGAGGATGGATGGATTTCATAGGCTATTGTCAGAATGGATGCACATTATTGGGGGAAGTAAAATAACAAAGGGAAGTTTAAGGAAAAATCGGAGCAGTCTGCCCTCTCTTAGCGTTCCCCAATTATCCTTAGATAATTTCTCTGCCACTTATCATTAGCATTTCATATGGCTTGGGAGATTGGACTGCCTTCTATTTGCACACACCTGCAGATATGCAGGTATTCAACCATTTCCAATGTTTTAAGTGAGAAAAATGGCCATTGCATTTGTTCTTTCAGTGTTATCAATTCATGAAACACTGGGGTATGTGGGATCTAGCTTATTGTTTGGCAGTCAAACCTGCCAACCTTTGTGTTCACAAATAGACTAGTCAGATGTATGTTTGATATAGGCTACTGTATGCTAGGTATTGTTACATATTCATGTATATATGCATATATATATGCAAGTTGCATGTAACTTGCTTCCTGTGTAGGTCTATTAGAGACCACAATCCTCTGGCAACAGCCTCTTTTTATTGGGCTCAGTTACCGTGGCATCAAATCTGCAGCTACTACTTTTATCACTGTGTGTCTCTGTTTGTCAGCGAGGGATTGAAATGTGAGTAAGTGTCAGGTCAGACTGTTGCCTCATAATCAGGTCCAGATGCACACTGCTTCAGACGAATGGCCTTCCTCGTAGTGACAGAATTGTATACCAAGCCAGTCATAATTAGGCCTATACTGTAAGTTATTGCTTTGTGTTTGTGCATGTTAATATTTCACCTCTCTACAATAATCAACACAGCAATATCTTTATAGCATCAATGTGTTCTTTAGGCTATATATTCTTCTACAGTATACTGTAGGCCTACTTACAGGATAAAGGATGGTATAAGCGTGTTGACGACAAGGGTATTCTTTAAATGTTCCTTTTTTATATCCATTCTAAAATCACATTTTCTCCCCTTTCCATGTGTTGGATTATTTATGTTGTCTAAATAACCTGGAAAGGCTGGATGAATTTTGAAATGTAATTTAGCTGAACATTTCCCTGGGAGTAAACAAGCCAGTAAGAATTGGCCCCAGATGTGACATAATTTCTGGATTGTAACAAATTGGATACTATTAAAGGCAGGGTTAGTTATTCTCAAGAACGCTTGTTAACTTCGAGCTCAAATCAAAACAATATCCCTCTGCAGCGCCTCCCCACACATAGATACGCATTGTGAAGCAAAGCGTTGTAAGGCTTTGTTTATTTGAGCGGTGTTCGCCACTTTGTTTATGTTCCTATTAACGGAGACAGGGCTGTGTAGAAATAGGTGAATGTGACACACCGTGTATTAGCTAAGCTTACAATTAGCTTGCGATAGCTGACTATACCTTGCTGTCCACTGTGTCAGTGCTATTTTTTTGCCTGCGTACAAATAATGTAATCTTATTGGTAATGTCACCTATAATCAGCACCCACTATGCAGATGATACCAGGAAAACTCCACACCTACAGTATAGGCTACATGGTGGCCTAGGTCAGAACACACATTGTGTATTTGAATTTCCCAACAGAAAATGTAATATAGTCTGTGCTCCGGCTAGGTAGCAGATTGGTGTAGCGTGTCTCCACAACTGCTTGGATTGTGTGCAGTATGAAAATCCTGTCCCTTACATTGAGTTGATTGTTATTGGTGGTGTCCATGTGTCATTAAAAAAATATTGATTGAAAACTACTGTCTGGCTTGCAATAGTGGAATCCACAAGTTGACATGTTTAGTGTTAATTTCAGGGAAATTGCATGGGGAAAAAAAAATAAAACCTGTTTGGTGTTGCCAGTTCCAGCCAGGATGCCAAAGACAACAGATGGTTCAGCGTTGCTGTTCTGGACCTATGAAATCTAGACCCAAGTCAGTTAAATGAGTCTGTTACCACTTAACCAAGTGTCCTAACATGTTCATGGTATCCATAGAGTTGGTTATGGTGACCAGCTGTCATCCAAACGGCTGTGGGTTTGATTCCCAACATGCTCAACCTGTCTGTAAACAAGATGCCTAACTCGTACACCTCCTACCTGTAATTATCTTGTAAAGGTAAGTCGCTTTGCATGAAAGTGTCTGTTAACCTAAGTACTGTATAACTGCCTAGACCAGTGGTCTTCAACGTCTTTCAAGCTAAGGGCCCCTTGGCTGTTAGAAACACGGCACAGGGACCCCCTATTGCATATTCATATTTTAACAATGTGTAGGATTCCATGTTTAAAAGTACTTTGTAATGGTATAGACTGTATAATGCTATGCAATTCAAATAATTATTTACAAATTCATATATTTATAGCTATAGGATGTAGTCATGTTAATGTATATTTTCTGACATTTTATTTTTGGCTCAAATGAGGACCCCCTAGCGGTCCTCAGACCCCTAGGGGGTACCCTTAGATAATCTATCCTAGACTGCTGTTGGACATCAATTACACACAATCACACAATTGATCTAAAACATCATTGTTGTGTATGTTTTGTTGTGTGATGATCTGGGTGTGGCAGTGAGGAGATGAATGTCCTGCATAGAATAATGATCAACGTGTTTGATTATGGTGATTAGATACAGTAAATGCCTGTCTTCTGAATGCAATGACAGGACCACAGTCAATACTTTAATTTTCTTACGTCAATATGTTTATTACATTCATGTATCCCAGTCAAGCAGTATGGATTGTACAGAATGGGAGCCTGGTTTGTTGTTTCAAAGAGATCAATTCTCCTGTATGTATAAGGCAATTGAGAGGGTCAAATATATACTGACTTGAAATTAGACTTTTCTGTTACATCCAGTATAAGTGACATCCCTCTCCACCATCAACATTAATCAAAACATAAATTGAAGCTCCCTAGCTGTCAAACTATGTTGCCTACATATTTGCTTTTTGAGATATTGCACCACTGAAAGTTTGTCCTCGAAAACAAATTATAATTCAAAAGATATTGAATAGAAGTTGGTTTAGAGATGAGAAACCTTCAGCACTAAAGCCATATGTGATACAGCAGATCTCATTGTGTATGACGTTGAAGTGAACTCTATAAGAACTGTTGTGTATTCTGCGTTTGTGTTTTATACACATATTATAAATTAAAAATGTCACATGAAGACAGTGATTTGGTTTGATAGAACTGCTCTTATTTACTATTGGCTTCCTGGCTTTATACAGATTCCTTTTCAGCTCAGCAGAGTATAATATATTTGCATTTTCCGCTACTTTGTTTAATAGCGTTTTGAAGAAATTTAATGCTCTTTATTCCATACATTTGTTTTTCTTATGGAATATCTCAAGATATATTCATAAAAATATTTGTGGGTGTACGAAAAGCAATTGCATTATGTTTAGAAGAGCAGACTATGTACGAGTATATGATAATACTGTTCTAATTAGGTCTAGATCTAGCAAAGCACAAATAAATACATTTTACGTAATTACACTGGACTTGTCTAAATGTATTATTGCTTTTATAAGGATAACACCAAATGATTAGTTATTCCAATATTACATTTATATTTCTTAAACATCACAACGTAGTTTTTTCTGTACATTTTCCCAATAACAATATAAAGTCCACCAGTCCTTACCAACAATGAATTAGTACCAGTTTTTCTTGGTCTAAATAGTAGAGTATAATAGAACAAACCTGATCAATTCAAAGTTTAAAGAGCCTGCATGCGGTCCCAAAAGGACTTTGCAGCTCTGGTGTCTTGCTTGTGAGTGCTTGCTGAGGAGCCTGGGTCGAGCACAGAGCTGCAGGAGCAGCCATTGACTGCAGGGATGACATCACATTAGATGGTAGTATAATTGCTCACGAGGAACAAAGGGAGGTTGCTTATTTTTGGCACCATTTCTGTTGTCGGTACATACTGTAATGAATGTTTGTCAGCGTGTTCAAATAATTCTCTTGATTTCTAATTTCCTGCATGAATATTGATTATTTTCTCTGAGCGACACACAATAATACAAATAGTTAATTTAGGAAGTATGTATTATGTTTTTTGGTTATTTATTATTTAAGTATTGACTTTGAATGGTGTTTCACCTAAAAAAGGGTTGTAGCCACTTGATAACAAGTTTAAATACTGCTCCCCTCTTCTTTTACTCCAGGCTTTTATCTTCGCTAAATTACTAAAGTGAGTCTTTATGACTAACGTCATCTCTGACCATTGCAGTTCAGCCAACATTTTAGGTAGAGACTTCTTATCTCTAGTTAATTTGTAAATAGGACCTCGCACAGGTACAGGAGTACAGAATTAGCTCAAGAAATACATTCTAGTCAACTGCTCTCTGTTTCATTGCAGTGATGCATATAGCTGCTGCAGACGTAATAATCTCTATAGGGTTAGGGTATGTGTGTATCTTGAAAGAGATTGAGTGATAGGCCGTTTAGAGAGAGAGAGCAAGAGCGAGGTTCTGGTAGGCTATGGTCCCATGTGTAAATACATTATGCATGGCAGCGCCCTGTTATAAATCACGTGGGTGGGCAGAATCTCTTTAGGATAATTACATTTTATAAACACAATTAGCCAGAGTTCTTGTTTGTCCCTTCTTTGGAGAATTGTAACTGGGTTCACAGGTCTCGCTGGGTTTCATATAGCATACTTTTGTTAAGGTACATTATCTCTGACAGTCACTGAGAACATGGAAGGTGTTCACATCTCTGTGACTGTGTGTGTGTGTTGCTTGAGCACACACAGAGTACAATATTAAATTTCTGTCCTGTTTTGGATGATTATCACATGCGGGCGCACACACGCGCGCACACGCACGCACACATGCACACACACACTTGACATTCATCTAATTTGAAAGATTTATAGAGCTGGAAAAGGCTGAACTATATCCTGTGTTGTGAGGGTTGGTTATCTCTGTCTTGGACATAAGACCAGCTGCATCACGTATCCTTCTACCCTCCCTTACTCTCAGCACTCTAGGAACTGTTCCACCAAAGATGGTTCCCACTCTTTAAAAAAAAGCATCTGTTAATTGATTAGGTCATTAAGCAGATATGTGTCGTGTTTGTTTATTCTTTGTACTCATGGCAGCTGTCTGGTTTGCCAGGTGGGTGCAGCTTTTACAATTGGAACAGTATTTTTCAACTATTATGGCTGCCCAGCGATAAAATGTTTAAAACAAGCTCAGACAGGTACGCTTTGCAGTATAATTCAGGCATGCAAATTTATTTATTGTTATTGAATATTATTATGTGTTTTCGTCCAATAACAATACATGTACATTTTAACCAAATCTATATTTGTTTAAAATGACCTTGCTGACCTTTATTTCACCAGGCATGTCAATAAAAACAAAATGCTTATTTGCAATAATGGCGTAGCAGGAGACAAAAGGCATCTTGTCGGATAAAAAACAACCAAAGAACACATTGCAAAAACATAGTACATGTCATACAACCCAGAACAGACTATAGAGACACCAAGTAATAGAAAAACAAGAGAACAGAATAAAACTTATATGGTACATTGGTCTACAGAGAGGAGACAGCACTACAGAACACAGCATGAAACAACCAGCAACAGGGTATCATGACAAGACCGCATACAGCATCACAGCAAGCGACAAGTGTCTGTAAATGAGTGATTGTCTTTAAAAGGGCTGGTGCTGTGGAGGTGGAGGGAAATAGTAGACATTCCAAACAGCAGAGTGAGGTGATTGCAGTGGTGTGACCTGTATTAGTGTCAAAATATGATTGCTATGTGGTAGAGAACATATTGTACCTGACATAATGTATAAGTCTGTACAATGTATTCTGCCTCAACCTGATTCAGATGACTATATTTTAGTGACATAACATACAGACATGTACATATGTCACTAAAATATAGTCATCTGAATCAGGTTGAGACCAAATGAGACATCTAAACTCATTCAGTTAATATACCTATTCAGTTATTTAGGCTACTAATGCTAAATAGACAGCCAAGGTAAGGTACATTTGCCAGATATTAGATATTGTTATGTTAAGATTTAGAAAGCGACCATTAAATCATTGTACATTCCCTATTAAACTAACTGTATTGGTCTAAACCACATTTCTGTGGATATATTCCAAAGCACTTCAGTTGCAGCATCTTACAACAAATCACAATTTCATGAATTGGCGGCAATATATTTTCACTTGGTGGCATCATTTCTCATTATGTCTGTGCACTGAAATAGAAATGTGTTGCATTTAAATGGAACAATTGATTCAAATGAAAATAATTATTCCCTGCAGGTAAATCTAAGTTAAACTCAAGAGTTCTGCCCTAACAACCAACTCTTTATTTACCGTCTGTCTGAGAACATCTACATAAAATATTCATAACTTGTTGTCATCGCAGATTACTTTTGCAAGGCTATTTTAAAGAATCTTAGGTAGGATTTTAGAGCTGTACATTTAGTGTAATTTGTTAGAAATGCCGTATGTAGACATTCATCAGCTAGGCTACCGTATTAGTGAGTGATGTCTTGTTAGCCTGCCTCTACACAAGTCGACATTTACATTTAGCAGCTACCTGAAGATATCTGACCGATCGGAGCCTCTTTTGATGATGGTCTGGCAAATGTGCCTTGCCTTGCCTGTCACTCACATGAATGTGCACACAGAAAGCTAACAGGTTTGTAAATGGTCTTTGCGAAGGCCGACCAACGGGCTCAACAAAGGAGTAGAGGAGATATGGGTTTTTGGATGATTTTTGGTGTCTTTGTTATTTTTTTTTCTAGCTATCGTTGCTATACTTCTCTAGACCTTTTTATTTGCAATGAAAACTTCAAGTTAGGCACACACAGTATATAAGTATATTTTAAATAGTCAGTCCAGTCGATTTGAAATTCAATTTAGCGAGAAGGGATTTGTTGCTAAGAGACTACGATGAGCACAGCGCTTGGTTTTAAAAACATTACGTGAAAGGTGTGCAAGTTAGTGGGCTGGAGACCATATTTTTCTCTAGTATACTGTCATTAGAAGTCTGAAGAAAACTGTTGCTGTGCTTAACTGACACAGTAGCCTACTAGTATTTAGAACAAGTATATTTTCTTTCATGTCTTTATTTATTGGGAAAAACTGCACTGCATAATTTTGATTTACAATATCTGGTTATCAATGAACTGGTGCTTTGGTCTTTCTAATTTTAAAATATAAACTGAAGTATTGTGTTATGATAGTGGGTGAGCTAAAGAGATAGTGAGAGACGTGGGATCATAGTGACAATCAGATCAATGCCTGCAATCTCTGCAGTTGCAAATGAAATGGCCCTTTGTAGTTACATCACACACACACGCACACAAGATGGGGACACAGAATGGCCTTGGGATTCACCCAGCTTGCTCCTTATTGGCTGCATCCTGCAGGGTTTGTAGCATTTTTAGTATTAGAACATTAATACTTGGACACACGCACACAGACATGCATGCATATGAACTCAAAAACAATATATGTATAGTAAATGTTACAGTAAATTAGACCTATCAACTATACTGTGTGGCATTTTTTGTAAATAGTTTTGTGTATCCTTTGGGATCCACAAAATTATTTGGTTTAACATTTTCACAATGTGATTGGAAGTTTATGTTTTTGAATGCATCCTATAACACGAACAAACATACACATTGGTGTGTTTGTAGTTACAGAGAATGCTTTGACTAGTGCTATTGACATGTATCCATGAGATCTGCATGAGATCTGATCAGACGTAAAAAAAAAAAAATTCTCTCTCTCTCTCAGTACTTATCGGACACAGCCACAAATCATCCAACAAAATCATTTGATTGCCTTGGGAGCCGTAAACGTATCCTGTAAAACGGTGCCTTTCGAGGCAAGATGTGAGAATGAGGCTCACATTGCATTTGCTTCTCCGTAACATCATTGCGAATGTGTTTGTCTTTGTCGTCATCGTCATATTCTTCTGCTTTAAATGTTCCTTTTCTTTTTTCTTCTCCTATCACACTGGCGCTCACACTGTTATGGACCGTGGAGAGTTTTGCTGCAGCTATATGCTGCGTGTGCTCTCGCTGGCACAAATCTCACATCTATTGAATGCTGTCGGCAAGCAGCATTTGCTGTAAATTGGAATGGACTGGACCACCATGAGTTGTTTTCCGTATAAGGCTCTGGCTTTACTGCTATAACAAATAGGGAACATGCTGTTATTGTGAATTCCAAAACGAATGAATGTTTATTCTATTTTAAATGAATTCCAATCGATGTACGGTTGAGCCCATCTTGTTTCTCCAGTCCTCATAGATTCAGTCTGGACAAAGATTAGGTATAATAAAAATAAAATAAAAACATTCTCCTAATTTTGATTTATACTGTGTAATCACATTATTATTATTATTATTATTATTAAGTGACAGCGACAGGATTCTACACTTTAATCCTAATTCTATCATGCCAGACTGAAGGCATTGTGAAAATGAATAATATTGGTTGTTTAAATCCATACGGTGCCCCTACCTCTCAGAATGTCCTCAAGATTGTATCTGCAGGCTGCAGTGGAAAACAGCTATAGACCCACAGACAGTTCAGGACAAACATGGCATCAGCATTCAGACCACACGCACACACACGTGCGCGCACACGCATACGCACACACATGCACACTTAAATTGTTTTATCCTTTGAATGGCCATCTTGTGATTTGAAAAAATGGTAACATCCAAAATATGCACAAAACGTATATATTGACTATAGCTTAGTTTTAGTTTAGCATGCACACACACGCATGCCCACACGCGGGCATCATTCCTCATCTGTCAACACAGACTAACTGCCATGTGGGCGAGGCCACAAGGCGGGTTAGTTGAAGGAAATGAACAGGTCGCTGTGTGCGTGCGTGCGTGTGTGTGTGTGTGTTGCCACTTGTTGTCACTACATGTTTTGTCTGTTGCATTACGTCCGTGAGTGAGTCTGCAAATGTGTTTTATGGGTTTTATATGTGCTGTATAGTCTGTGTGTTTTCATGAGTGTAATGTGTTTGCGTTGCGTGTGTTTGCGCGTGTGCTTGCTCACAAATTCACAACATAACCATTATTCAGTCATGCATGCACAGAAGATTGGATTGGATTATATAATTGCTCTGGATTGCAGTGTGTGAGCGCATGTATGGCGGTGGCCAACGGTGACTATGGTGTACTGAATTTCCTGGATCGATATGATGTCATCTTGAAGCAGCTCCTGGTCCAGTCCTGTATGTTCCCAGATGGTCAATATGTTAGCAAACCTGATCTGCATGCCTTATTGTTGTCACGTCCTTAGTTGCTTCCACTGTGTGGATGTTGCAGTGTCTAGGGTGCGTGTGATGAGAGAGAGAGAGAGAGAGCGAGAGAGAGAGAGAGAGAGAAAGAGAGAGAGAGAGAGAGATGCTTTCTGAATGCATATTTGTTTGTTTATTCATTTGTTCATTTTAATATTTTAGTGTGTTCCAGATGTGTGTATCATTTATTTGGGGACTTACATAAGTGTATGTGTGTGTGTTTGTTTTGGAGAGAGAGCTGTGCCTAATGCTCTGTGCTGGAGTCTAATTCTGTGCTTTAACATACATGCCCGTTGGCATTTGTGTGTGTGTGTGTGTGTGCATATCTATACGTGTGTGTACGTGCAGATGTGTGTGCGTGTGTGTGTACATGCATGTCAGTGTGCGTGCGTGTGCGTGAGCGTGCACGTGTGTGTGTAAGTGCGTGTGTACGTGCATGTGTGCGTGTGTGTGTGTCTGCTCCAGCCCAGGATGTCTTTCTGGCTGTGTTTATGCTAGACTGCTTGACCTATCTCGTTCTCTGCAGCGCATAACTCTACTCCTGACCATGTCCCGGGAGTCCAGGAGGTGCTGCACAAATGAGGAGCAGTGTGTGATTATGGGTGACTGTGTGTGTATTGCGTGTGTATTGTGTGTGTATTGTGTGTGACTGTGTGTATTGTGTGTGCATTGCGGGTCTTCATGATGACATTTATTTACTTGATTGTTCTTGTCAGTGGTAAAATGAAACAGAAATAACTAGTCTAGGGACCGCTGGCTAGTGTGTGACCTCTGTGTCATTGGTTGCTCATATATCTCTGGAATTACAAAACCAAGCTAGGAATATTTGTAGGATATCATGGTTATTTGAATGTGTGTGCATTTCTAGTGGACAGAAGTAATGCTTCTATTCCTGTAATTGTTTTGTCTTTGAGTGATTTCATTTTAGTCTGTGTAAAAAAGTGAAAAAAGGAAAAATTATGCCTTGACGTTTTGGTTTATGAGTACATGGGATAATACCACCTTTGTAGATTTTAAGGCTTTATTAGTTTAGTCAGAAATAAGAATTTAGCTTATTGAGAATGTATTGAAACACATACTTACAAAATACACTGGCTTCAAATGACTGAATCACTCTATTTAAAACTCATGTTGTTGCTATAGAGGTTATATAGGTTGAAGGCATATTGGACATCCTCACAGGTGTAGCATATTTTGGCTTGACATGCCAAGTGCATTATGGGGCCTAGAGGACTGCTGGGATTCACCGACCCTCCCACGATGTCCATTCAATCCTCCTCATATCACACTCTTCGTTTGTTTTTTATTTAACTACTTTGTTATTCACAGTGCTACTGTATGCGGCGAAAGAGAGACAGTAAATGGAGATGTACAGTATCTAACACACTGGCCAGAAACAAGCCCATGATGTCACAGATACATGATATGTCCATTAGTGGTCAGATAAAAAAAAGAGTGTAGCTAAACCAGCATCGAATACTAAGTTTACTCTTTTTGCTATTTACTTTCTTGTTTCCTGTTTTATTTAATGGAGAAAAAAGCCCTAAGGCAATGGCCATTTTATTATGACAGATCAATAAGCAATTTATGCAGCTATTTCCCTTTCATCTTTGAATCCATCCTACAGTGTGTATTGCTCACAATATGCACTTTTATCCACAAACGAAAAACCATACAAGCTTTCATCATAATCCCATAAAGCATGGGGCTGCTGTGACCATTGGTAACTGATAAGTTGTTTTACATCATGTTCCGACAAACAATTAATGGAAGGGGATAAATAGTACAAAAACTTATATGCTATTTACCCCCTTCCATTATTTTAGAAGTGGAAAGCTCTCATGTACACTGTCATGTATATAGCCTGATTTATTTGCTCATAAAATGTTATTACTTGATTGATGTTGTTTTTTAAGATGCGTTGTTAAAGGTGCATGAACCTGATTTGTTTGACGATGATTACTCACCATTACTGTATTTCTGTTGTTGGTCGAGTGAGCTGACAAATAATTCAGTCTTCTTTCTCCGTGGTAATGCTTTCTTGGGAGACAGCATCTGTGTTGTTGTCATGGAGACTTCGCTGTGAAAGCATTCCTCTATCAACCTGAATATTATCATTTCAGTTACCTCAAATAGTGAATTTGATCTTCATTACATTTTTTATTAATCTAGATGAATGTGTAGTTTGTTTAGGTTAGGAAAGGTAAAGATCAGATTTGTGTGATTGTTTTGACAAATCTTTCTGTAATGTGGTTAATACCACAAATAAGCATTGGATTAATTTGTATTGGTAAAGCTATACAGAGGGTGAATTAATCTTAAATCCCTATTAAAATTAGAAGGGTTAAAAGAGTGCAGCAATATCATCCATCCATCCATTGTCATCCGCTTATCCGGAGTCGGGTCGCGATGGCAGCAGCTTCAGCAGGGGACCCCAAACCTCCCTTTCCCGAGCCACATTGGAAAGCTCTGACTGGGGGATCCCGA
>JAODTR010004795.1:1330-11812 GCA_025399935.1 Amblyopsis rosae | reverse complement strand
ACATATACACATATACATATACACACACACACATACATATACATTGTATACATGTGTATATTATACATACTATCCTGTCTGAAAGGGCCTCTTACACTGCAACATTTATGCTCACACGACTTCATGAGACCCACCTGCGGGGCTCCAGGCGTGTCCAGTACCAGGTCGGGGAGATCCTGGAGCAGCTTGTCGAAGGCTCCCTCGACGTCGCTGTGGGTCAGGATGGGCCCACAGAGCTCCGTCAGCAGCCTAGAGGTGAGCTCGCGGTGGCTGGCTCTGGCCTCCAGGGCCAGGGACACGGCCAGCGTGGGTACCCCGCGTCGCATGGGCCCCAGGTTCAGCTCCGCAAGCAACTCCTACAAGGTGTCAGTAGATGCGTTTACATATGGTCCTAATATTCCCATAGGAGTCGGGTTAAAAGCCCAAACAGAACAGAAATGCACCATATACATACTGTATGGGGGCCAACCTGATTTAAATTTAATTTGGAAGTAGAGGGGTAGTAGTATAAACCGATCCATAACCCAATTGAAACAAAAATATCAAATGTAAAAACAGTATAAACAGATTTAACTTCATGGTTGCATTTTTCTGCCCATGCCCAAAGTCTTGGGGAATACATTAGGCTACCGTTGTTTTTGTTAATGGCGAATTGATTGGAGACAATCAACGAAAGCTAATGGGAGCTAGTAAGGCTACTTCACCTGGAGCAGCAAATCCCTCCACCAGTCACGCAAATAGGCTTACGCTCCGACGTGCCTGCAACAGCGGCTCTAGCCTCTTTACTAGCGGGACAGGTTAGGCTACTATACTGAGCCAAGTTTACACAATGTGAGCGTGTCTATTCCGATTAGGCCAATTGCAACATGGCATGTAAACACCTGATCGTATTACATTACATCCCATGTAAACAGGTAATCTGAAATAGGAAGGATTTAATTTGGAATAACAAAACAATGTCCATGCAAACCAACCTAATGTGATATTTCAAGTGTTGAGGGCTTCTATTTAGACACATATTCACTACAATGTTATAATATTGAAAATCTGACTATTTATTACCCATTTCTTGTAACTAAAACATGCATTTTTATAACTTAAGGTTATTTTAACTAGAGCTGCCAAGTGCTAATGCTAGACATCTTCCCCCCCCTTTATAAAAGCAGTCTCTGTGACTTCATATGCTAGGAGAGCTAAAAATAAGAATAGAGCTGCCAAAAAAAGCCAGTGTATTTTCCAAAGAGATCAAAATTAGTATTTACCGCTACTTCATTTGTGTCGCCATGCTCAAAGTACTCCTGCACTATGGGAGTAAGGGTCTTCTCAAAGTCCTTCTCATCCAATGGAGGGACCACAGCCTCATAGACACAGTTTTCCTGTTAACACCACCAGGGTAAACGACGGCTTAGTTGTTATGCCACGCATCGCTCAAATGTAATGTGGGAACAAAATGACATTAGTTTAGATGTAAACAGAAATGTAAATGGTGTTTTATAGCGTAGACCGCACCTGAGCTTCATCGTAGTTGGGGTCTTTCACATCCACCTGCTCCGGCTCGTACACCTCACCTGAACGCCCCCATACACCTTTGCCTCCGGCCCCTCCTATAGGCAAGGGGTCACACAACCATTTCACACTGACATTAAAGTAACTGGCAGCACTTGACAGTATACAGATGCTGGTCACACCTGACAGTACACCGAGCAGATGCTGGTGAAAAGGGCTGAGCTGAGCTTTTGAAAGCTCATGTCACACGAAGTCCTCATTTGTGGCTTTAAATGTTTTTAATATTCACAACAGACATGGGGAAGGGTGGGATAGCAAATAGACAAATTGTACCACATAAAAAATACAAGATGTATGATAAAAAATTGGTCGAGAACAGCTTCCTGCTGCTACCCGAGGCTGCAGAGTGATAATGTACAACATCGATGGGCATTGTGTAATATCCCTTATGAATAGTTTAACATGCACAATAAAAGAGAATGGAGCTAGATAAGCAGACATGCACTATTTTTGGCAGGATATGCACATTGCATAAAGACTAATAAGTGATGAGGCCTTCAATATCAATAACCAATATCAATATTGGTTCTTGGTTGGCCAACACTCTACATTTGTTATCACTAGATGTGCACACAATAATAATGCATGTTGGCTATTGCAACCGTTGTACCCTTGTGAAAATTATCGCTTCACTTTAGTGACAAAAGGTCAAAGATTACAAGTCAAACACAAACATAATGCAAAGTGCATGATGGGAAACCTAAGCCACACCCTTTCCTCATTAACAGTAGCATTTTCTAATCTCTCTTTAATTTTAAACAGTGACTATTTCAAGTAGACACCCACCAAAGTGTCTCCGGTTATATTATAGGCCTAGCTGTTCCACAGCAAGACAATTACTTGGATGCTAGCAGAAGATTACTTTGAAGTCTGGAAAAAGACTGTTTATGAGTGCTTGCTTATACCTTTGCATTTGTTTACATGCTGGGAGTGTAAACATGGGTTCATAGGCTGCTGATAGATGACAAGCATGTGCCAGGACATAACAGTACATTTACACCAAAAGGTATAATGTAAAAAACTGTTCTTCAAACAGTTCACATTCAGAATAAAAGCACAATGTCAGTGTGTACCTATACTGTACATTTTGCAAAAGTTTGCATTCTGTTGACATACTGTAACCCCCGCACCCCAACCCATTTAGGTGACAACATTTTGATACCTTTTTTTGGCAAGCCCCTGCCCTTGCCTAGACGGGATTTTCTGTCCAACAGCTTGCTCTTCGGACTGGTGGGGGCCACTGAAGAACCCCTGGATGGGTCTCCATTGTCACTAAGGGAATCCCCTCTGCCAGAATCCCTGGAGGAGTTCTTCCTCAGCCTACGCTTGGCTTTGGCTTTCAGGCGCGCTTCGTTGATGTTGTTGCTTGAGGACAACAGCCAGTTTCCGTTGATCTCATGGTTCATGTTCCTAGGAGAGGTCACTGCGTCTCCATTGTCCTCTTCACCCGATATGAAGGAGTCACTCAGGTTCTCCCCCTCTGTTATGATAATAAGGATTAGTTGAGAGAATTTGTATTTGACATTAATTAACAATGTGCAAGCAATTTCTGAGCTCCGTGGCGTGTACTGCCACGTACCGTTTGACTTGCTCTTGCTTCACTTTTGCCAGACATTATTGCTTGCGTAAGGTTGAATAAGCAGCAGAAACACAATACAATGGACATTCTGGCTGCTGCAGGCTTTGCGCGTTATAGGCAATGCAATCACGCACTGCATCAAAAAAGTCGCAGTACCCCTGATCGAGATGCGGAGACAGCTGATGAAGTATTTAAATCCAAACGACAGACATAGAAAACACTCACCAACGGGGTTTGCGTTCAGCCAGGCCTCGCAGTCAGTTGCCATATTTTAAAACAGAAAATGCGTTTCAGCAGACCTGTGTAAGAAATAAAGTGTATTAGATGATACTTAATTAAAACTCTAATTCATACACGCCAACATGCACGGACAAAGCGCCACCCTACCCCGTTTCATTCATACGCGCTCTGTTGATAAACAATGGCTAACGTTAGCTTAAGTGTTGTACGCACTGTCACCTAAAATAATCTGCGTCAATGCGATGCCTGCAATGTGATCTACTCTGCAACGACTAAAAACGTAGATTCCAACACGAACTCACGATTGAAATCATAAACAATTGATCATATTTGTCGGCCAATATATGTGACGTATTAGGCTATTGGCTACATTTTCTCCATGTCATCGAAAAACAGTAGCTACTGTGGTGGTAACATCGCCTTGCTCAAAGCAACGTCAGATTGCTAATATGTTTCTTTTTTCTTTTAAATGACTAGAAATTAAATCACTGACCGTGTCTGGTTGTCCAATTGCCAAACTCTCATAGGAACACTGTTTGGTCTTTAATATCTACCCAGCAACTCTAGCACGTAGTTCAATGTTTTTCTTACCGGATTGGCTAGGCATCCGCAGGTTTATAAAGCGAAGAGCCAATGGAAATGTAGAGGCGTCCCGTCCAGTGTGTTAACGTGTGCGCCTTGTCAATATAATAAAGTGCTGCCCCCTTTCTTTTGGTTGGAAGAAATGCATCATTTAGTTTTATAATTATATTTACAACGTAGATTTCTCTCAGCAGCAACATTTACAAGTTATAGATAGGCCTACTCTTTATCGGTTTACAACATAATCAATAATCAGTATATTTTTTAACTAAAAAATGCATTGATAATAAATGTTGTCTACAGTCATGTAATATAGTTCGATGGTCAAAAACAAGTCTAAAGTTCTATAATGCCCATGGCTTTGGAACGGGCTGTCAATTATTATTTAGGCCGTCATTTCCACATTTTATAATACGTGTTGTATATTGTTTTTACCTTAACGCGTGGGGGAGCTCTTTTCTTATATTCGCCACCAGTAATGCCATAATGTAGGCTATGTACGCTACTGTCAATATTACATACTGCACATTCTAAATATGTGTAACATTTAACATGTTAAATTAAGCATTTAACAAACTAAATTAAATTAAAATAAATTGTATCGTAGCTGACTAAATGTGGTTAGGGTTGGGGTTTGAACAGAATTAAAATCACTCAATTTCATGTTTATTCAAGTTTTTTTTGCATCAAAAAAGTTATAAGAAAAATGTATCAGACATTGACATCAGAGGATCAGTATTCACAGTGTGTATAAGACAGGGCAGCTTGACTATCCATCTGAAATCACAATTAGCCATCTCATGTCAGAAACATTGTAAATTTAAATATTAAATACATGGTCCAGCATAGGTTCTCAACAATTTAGGTGTAACATTGTGGGAAACATGATTATTTTATTAAAAAATTGGTTTTAAATGTAATCAAATAGAAAAACCAAGTTTAATTTAGTTTAATTTAGTTTAATCATTTAATTGTTAATTAAATCATTTGAAATATATTGACACATATTCTAATGAGCAAGGCAAAACACAGTAAAATTATAAAAAATGGCCTTCACAGCAGTGGATAACTGATATACAGTATATACTGTATACCCTTTTTTTTAGATAAATAATTTGTGTGTAATATGTGTTTTCTTTTTTTATATTGTGAGCTATTGCATTCACACCTAGTCTACTATTGCAACAAACCTGAGAAATGTTCTCAGTTTTTTTCAACTGAGCAGAATCATTTGGCACATATTTTCAAGTCATTTTTGTGATATAACATCAATATATTATGCAGTTATAATAATAGTAATCAAATAAAATCATGAGAAGCTAATTCTCAAAGGCAACATGGATTATTAAAAGGACTTAGATCACTGTTAGTACCTATTATATCACAGATATTATTTGATTAAGTTCTATTTAAGTTATATTTATCTAGTTTGATGTTGCAGTATATGTTAATATCAAAATGCTAAAAATGCAATAATAATTTAAAACACACAGACTTAAGATTGCTTTACAATTCCATTATGTACAAAATATTTCAGTCTCTAGCTGAGACCGTGAGCACAAAATCCAATACGTAAAAACATTTTCCTGACCATAAATTATACTAGCATGGATGAATACATCTTTCCAAATATTAAAACTTCCATTTGTCTCATAATCAATAGAATTGGTTGGATCACACACTGCAAACACAAAACACGCTGCTCTCTCCAAAAATAAATTGCATTAGGAGCTGTGTTCATTCCAAAGATGAGGGCTCGGTGAGAACACCAAATAGACTCTCCTCTGCTAGCTGAGAGAGGTATTTCTGTGAAAAGATGGAACAAATAACGATAACATCCATTAACTCCGATATTCCCGTTTTCTCTACTGAGCTGAGAGAATTTTTTAAAATCTGTTACAATACAGTACAGTTACATGGTAGTACAATAACAATGTCTGTAAAAAATATCTCTTGCATGGTCTTTTACAATATTGGACGTGTAAAACAGCAACAAAAAATACATAAAATGAAGCTGAGAATGAGCAGCGAGAGCAGTTATACGCGTTCCCATGGCCGCACCACACTGCATGCAGGACTTTTCACTTTTGACGGACAGCGCAACTGTTTTCTGAAACGTTTTCCCCTGGGAATGTAGAAATGTCAGAGAATCCCTCTTCTTCAAGTCTGCTCAGCTGTGCTACTGCTGGGGAGAGAACAGGGAAGTGCGGGGGGGTGCTGACTAGCCACTAATGAGAAACTCAATACGGCTTCAGGTTTGAATGTGCGTATCTGTGCACATGAAGGTGTAAATCTGTGTGTGTGTGTGTGTGTGTGTGTGTGTGTGTAAGTGTGTGTTTTAATGTGTTGCAGAGCATATTGTGATATAAAAATGCACGCTTTAAATTTAAATTGAATAATGAACAAGGTCTACGACGTTTCAGTTTAAATATTATGGAGGTTTGTGGCTGGTTTATCGCCGTACGTGAGAGAGAGAGAGAGAGAGAGAGTGAGAGAGAGAGAGAGAGAGCGCGGGTATGTTGTGGGTGTGGTTCACAGGACACCCGGGGGTTGGCAGCAGGTGTGAGGAGTCACCAGCTGTCTCCCTGTGCCAGCAGAGCAGGAAAGAAGAGCGGAGGATCTGAACATGAACGTGAAAGCAGACACATTGGACACATTCTCAACGCTAGCTGCTCCGCATAACGTTGTGTATGCGTGTATGAACACTGTAACTAGCGGCTAAGACTGTCTGCCAGGACAGAAGCTCCTGTGTGAGCATTTGGTCATCGCTGCTACTACTACTACTACTGTATGTTAGCTTTATAAATCCACACCAC
The DNA here is from genome assembly GCA_025399935.1 of Amblyopsis rosae. NCBI lineage: Eukaryota > Metazoa > Chordata > Actinopteri > Percopsiformes > Amblyopsidae > Amblyopsis > Amblyopsis rosae. The sequence goes on along the minus strand of JAODTR010004795.1, from coordinate 5,029 downwards.
TATTGCACGATCCAGTATTTTCAGTCCCGATACCGATACAGATACCGGCACTTTGGGTATCCGCCGATACCGAGTACCGATCCGATTACAGTTTAGGCAGATTAAGCTTTAAGATAAGTTGCAAAGTAAATGATAGGGACCTAAACGTGTAAATAAATGTAACTGGATCAGCCCCATGGATCGGTTACAACTGTCCAATTGTCACCGATACCAATCCAGCTATTTAAGTCAGTATCAGACCGATTTCCGATCTCAGTATCGTATCGTGCCTTCCCTAATTGCGCCACACCAATATTGCGGGTTATCCTACATGTGTGACGCATGTATCATAAGAGAAGAAGATACATAAACTCTAACAGAAATTCATTCGGCTATCATTGAGGATGAAACATTTGATGACATCATTTTTCATCATCATCATCATCATGCGTGTCAGCTCTATCTATGCTATACCTGGAGGTTCCGGTAGTGGACAGTGCTACGGCAGTGGGCAGTCTTGGCTGTCTCTTCGCTGGTATAAAACAGTCCACACAGTTTACAGTAGAAACCAGTCCTGGGCACGATGAACTCCACTCCTATTGGACAGGGAACATGAACGCCACCATGCATCATCATAAATCGCTGTCACGATTCCTATTTATTTTGATTAGAAACAAATTAACGCTTGTTGTTAGTGAAAACAAACAAACAATGGATAATTGTTAAAGTAATAAATATGCATGATGAAAAGACAATACATGATGAGATATTACAGAGGAGAATGGGTGATAATTTTTAGGACGTTTTTTTGTTTATCCAGACCATTTTTGTCAAAGTGGAAAAGCGATGAATACAATAGTGTTGTTGTTTTTTTCCTATTTTGTTGGCAGTTGGAGAGGGTTGGAACAAGTGGCTAAAATAAAGAACAACACAATGATCAAGGGCTTTACGACCGCAATGAATACGTCCACGTTCAGTAATAATAGGGAATCAACAAACCCGACACTGCTCAATACTACCTTCATCTCAGCAAGGCTATCAATAGGACAAGCTTTTGAACACATGCAAAGATCGCACACACACACACACACACACACACACACGCACACACCCGAGATGCGCAAAGGTCACGGCACCAAAAATAGCAAGACACCTCAAGGTGTATACTGACCGTATGTCTGCAGTGTGATCTATAGCTTATCTAAGGATCTGTTCCCTAGGCACGACCCTGACCATGTGTTTGGCTGTGTCATGCTAGTGCTAATGCTAATATAAACACAGACCTCTCAGGGGTACACTTCACAACCGGCTTACTAATATAGGCCAGCATGTGGCCAGGCAATGGATACTGACACTCATCCCTCCAGCATTTTATTCAATTACAGTGCGAATGCAATGTGTTGTTGCTGCACTTAAGAATGATGTATGTATATACTGTACATATTTTATGGACAATCGCATAGCTACGTGACTAGCCCAGGGTCTATAAGGTGACATATCAAACATGTAGAACAGAAATTACAAATGATGTATTTGTTAATCACCACATACTGTATTAGACGCAATAAAAATTAAATGATATTAACTTGATTGACGGACAAGATTGTTCCTTTAAAAATGAGCTTGGGTTTAGTGTATACTGAGGGATACTGTAACTTATCATTCATTAAATTTTCAAAAGGGGTCCAAGGTATTTAGTTTAGCTTCAACAAAGATGCTACATATTCACATATTCTGGGACTCAAATAATTTGGAGGACCCCTGCAGTACCTCTGAGGACCCCCCTAGGTGTCCTGGACCCCCCTGTTGAAGACCTCTGGACTATTCAATTCCAAACGCGCCTCTTTGCTCACCCAAAGGCATACTGTGCTCACTGATGACCTTGTCTTGCTCACGAAATTGTGCGGGCATCTCAATCTCTGCCTCATTAGGGTGGGAGCGTTGTATTGTGTTCTGGGCGTCTACGGAATAGAACAAAACACATACGGCATCAGTAAACCTGCTTGCACATCGCCCAGACAAAACGGCGACCAACGCCAACCGACGGCAACTGTTGGAACAGTGTGCGCCGTCAGTCGGTGTTAGTTGGCATTATACAGTCGGTTGGAGTTTTGAGGAGTTTGACATGTCCAGTCGTCGAGTCAGGCGGAGTTTAGTGTGTTCTCTTGACAACGCGCCGTGTTCAATGTTATAGCACACGATTTTCCTCGAAGGTGTCTGAGGTTAATAATATTACTGTCCATCACTTCACTTCGCAGTAGTTTCTGGACGTAATAATAAAGGGCGGATAAAGGGTTGCGTTAGCGAAAACCCAACTCGCCATAAGCAGCACGCCGTTTTCCAACCGCGATGGTAGCCGACCGTAATGTCTGGCAATTGAGATGTGTGACTCCCTGTTTCTCACGGTGCGTTGTCCAAGGTCTGCGTTGTCCTGTCAGTTGCAGCATGGACAATTTTGACAGGCAGTTGGTTTTCCGAACATTCTAAACACTGCAACCAACTGCTGCCACCTTTAGAACGTTTGGCTCAGTCTGGACATTGTGCCAGCATCTTAAGAATAGCGTTTTATAACATAAAGGCTTCATGCAAACACATATTGCCTGAAGTGTGCAAGTCTAGCCGAAGGTTAAATTGTTGTCCTATTGCTGTGCCACTTCTGGGAATAGAGGGGGTCCCGAGACTCTGGCAGTGTTATTTTGGGGGCCGAAGGATTTGGGAACCCTGGTTTAGACAAATGTGATGCTGTGTATACCGAGGAAAACCATTATATTCATAGAGAACCCCAAAAGCAAACTCGGCATGGCAAGTCTGGAATACTCATACTTGATGAATGTAGTATATCATAAACGGAGTGATGAGGACGGAAGTGTGACTTAATAACATAGCTTGAAAAACAGCTAGATTCAAAATGTGATATTGTATTTTATGTCAAATTACCTCTTTTATGGGCCTCCTCTTTGCGCTGCTCCTCTCCATTGTTTACCTCAGAGACGGGCTCTACTTCCCGGGGCTCGTTGATCACAGCCACAGTGACATAATTTATCATTGGCCCTTGTGGCGGAGAGCTGCTTGGCACTTTGTCTTCAGAGCAAGTCTCTTCCAGCGCGGCCTTAAACTCCTGACCAGGGAAGTTACTTAGATGGGAACTCAGCTCAGCAGCCACTGGGTTGAGTGTCTGCCCTTCAGGGGGGACTTCAGTGAGAACATCCTCTGCTTTCTCACTTACACACGATTCTGCCACACCTTCGCCGTTCTCTTGAGTTCTTTCCTCAGCGGGGACCTGTTGGATCTCAGTGCCGGATGTGGCTGGAAGGGCGACCTCAAGCTGGACGACTCCGTCCGCCGTGGGCTCTTTGGCGGAAGGCAAATCCTCTGCCAACTCGGGGAGATCGGGCTCAATGATGGCGTCATCCTCTTCTCCGACCTCGTCTACAGTGACCAGCTCCTCCATGTTCCTGGGGTACCAACACTCCTCCTCTGTATCATCTCCGCTCCCCAACTCTACCTGGAGGCACAGATGAGGAACACACAGTGAGTAGCATATCTACTATACATCTACTATACCTCTACTCTACATCAACTCTACCTGGAGGCACAGATAAGGCACACACACTAAGTAGCACATCTACTCTACTCTACATCTACTCTACCTGGAGGCACAGATAAGGCACACACACTAAGTAGCACATCTACTCTACTCTACATCTACTCTACCTGGAG
>JAODTR010004794.1:0-11813 GCA_025399935.1 Amblyopsis rosae | reverse complement strand
GGTCCCTTGCTGAAGCTGCTGCCCCCGCGACCCGACTCCGGATAAGCGGGAGAGGATGGATGGATGGATGGATGGATAATTTTTGGAATATATACATTTGTATTTAGTGACAAACAACCTTTTATTTGTAATAAAGGTGAACTGGTGAAGTATAGAAACCTAATAACTAACACTGTTTTAAATTGCTACTGTCTTTCAGATGGACTTGGAGGTTTTTTGCATCTGAACTCTTCATGTGTTCTCTTTTGCATCGAGGATTATTTGTAGTGGAAAAAGGAGTTGCCAATACTACACAGAATGTATAAATAAATGGACAAACCGTCTGTAACGTCACCCATAGGTTTTCTGAAGAAATTGGCTGGAAGCTGAAGCTGTGCCCAAGCTGTGTCCGTCGGCTTCACTGACAGTTCTATGACAGTGTTTTATTAATCATGCTTATTGTTCCCTTGTTGTCGTTTGTTGTGGTGCAGTCTTAGAGACATCTTGGGCCCTCTAGGCCTCAGCATAAGTGACATCTCCTCTGATCTCAACAGCTTGGTCAGAACCTTCAGGTCAGGATAACACACACACACACACACACGCACACACATGCACGCACGCACGCACGCACACACTGGTCGTTCTTTCTGTCTTTATCAACCTACATGCTAATAGCTAGTGGCTCTATATGACATTCTGCCACTAGATGTCACACTAGGCACACCAGCATCTCAACCAAAACACGCACGCACTAACATGCACTCGTGGCCGGCCTCGTTATGAAAAACAAAGAGTACAGGAGTTTCAGACTTCCATTCTTGTGGACAAATGAAATTGGAGCTTACTAGACCAGGATGGTCTCACAAGACTAGACCAGGATGGTCTCAAGAGACTTTAGACCAGGATGGTCTCACAAGACTAGACCAGGATGGTCTCAAGAGACTTTAGACCAGGATGGTCTCAAGAAACTTTAAACCAGGATGGTCTCGAGACTTTAAACCAGGATTGCCTCAAGAGACTTTAGATCAGGATGGTCTCGAGATTTTAGACCAGGATTGCCTCAAAAGACTTTAGACCAGGATGGTCTCAAGAGACTTTAGACCAGGATGGTCTCACCAGACTTTAGACCAGGATGGTCTCAAGAGACTAGACCAGAATGGTCTCTCCACTAGACTAGACATGTCAGTTGTGCCTTATTGTTCTGCCCAGTTGTTTCTTTAACTCATTCTAATTCTGCTTCTGACTTTTCCTACTGACGTTTGTGATTATATTACTGAGTATTATTTAGAACCTGACCACACGTGAGTAATAATATTTGGCCAGTGTTTTCTCCTTATTTTGACACGCTTTGTCAGTTTTCTTGTGCGTGGGGACCTGATACTTGATGCCGTGGTGATCATCATGCCATGGTTCATCGTGCTTGTGAATCCCAGGCCTCTCCTTCAGTGTAGCCTGGGATTCCCTTCTGCTACTTCGCGGGAGTGGTGATTCCGTGAAAGTCAATGTCGTTTCATCAGACGCCCTTGTATCCTCCACCGGTTCTCCCCCGGGGGGCGATTGTCCTCTCGACACTTCTATTTGTTCTGTACACAAATGAAGTGCCGGTGTCATTATCAGGGCAGACATGTCATCGAGCTGACGGGCGATCCCGCTCAGGGACGATAAAGCAAACCCTGAGTGAATATAGTGGCTGGGGCAAACACCTTGGACATGAATGTAAAAAAATTATAAAACGGAAAAGATGATTGACTTTAGGAAGAAACTTCCACTTTTTTATGGCCAGGTTGTTGAAACTGTTCATTGATGATGATTTCTGTTATTGTTTGTGCAAAGGCCAGCAGTGCATGTTTATATTATTATTTTTATTATTTCACCTTTATTTATCCAGGAGGTCCCTTGAGATTAAAAATCTCTTTTGCAAGGGAGACCTGGCCAAGATAGTACAACTGTTACAAAGTTTGAACATTTAGAAAACAACAACACATGAGAAATTAGCAAAATATATAATATAACAGACATGGGATAACATAAACTTGTTACAACATCCAGTTTAAGAATGGCAGCAATGTACTTTTATCGAACATTATGTATAACAGTATGTTGTTCTACTGTGTATTTTGCACATAATTGACCGATCCTAAGCCCGTCCCTTTCACCTGTCCAACCTAGTTACTGTAACTAAGTTAGGCAAAACAGCATAGTAGGCTATTACAGGAAAACAGACTGTTGGCGGAGTTTCTGTCAAATTCATAAAAGGTGAAAAGTGTCTTGGTCTTGGGATCAGTCAATTGTTAATGTGTTGATGATTGTACTTACTGCAGGCTGTGCAACAAATTGCCTCGGGAATAACTATGACTATCTACCTTAATTTGATACAAGTATGTCAATGTGATATGATATAAGTTGATTTAACCTGTTTTTGAATTTGGGAGTTGGTGCCCTGGTTTCATGCTTTGAGCATTAAAGTATCGTAAAACCTAAATAATTGAAACACCACCAAAACTTAGCGTTCCCAAGCAGGAATGAGCAGGGGCTCGTGAGGATGCGGCCAACAGGAAGTAGCAATTTGCAGACTTCCTGTGTGTCAGTGATTTAATAGCAGTCGACGTAGCGGCGTCTTAACACCTCCAGGGCCGTGCTTCCTGGAATTCTCTCTGGCACATAGAGGCCCCTGAGGTTTACACCAAAGAGTGTACACAAGGCTGTCACAGAAAGACATCCATCACTGTTCTATTGGAGGCAATGCTTGCTGCGTTGAGGCTTGGGCAAGCCAGTGTTTTCCCAGCATGCCTGTAGACTCCCCTGCCAGTAAATCAGCATTCAGTAGGGGTGTGGGTCCAACCTGAAGTGCTCCTTGCCTTGCCCAGACCCCGCCAGTGACGAATAGGTGGCAGCTGTGTTGGGGGTGTTTGTGCCAACTGTGTTTAATTGAGTCGGTGGCATAGATCATAATAATACATAGCAAACCCTCTGCGGCGTCACCCATAGGTTTTCTTAAGAACGGGTTAGAAGGCATGACATAATAGAGATGGAAGAGGAAACATTAGTGGACAAAAATAACGACTCCTCGATAGCTTGGAATTACTGCTGTTGTACCAGTCCAATATGACTGTCAGTTGAAATATGGTTTGACATGTTATGAATATATTTTGATGCCTTTGTGGTTTTGCATATTGTTTAAAAATATCGATAGGAATTAATGCATCAACAGGAACATCTTTATTTAAATAATAGGAATGAAACGATTATTATTTTCCCATTCATACCAGACGAACACTGCAGTTTAAAAACGGCCCCTGATGTTTACATGAGCTTGTGATTGACACACGGGTTCAACAGGACCTCGGCCTGCACAGCACGTACGGTAAACCAACGTGTGTGCGTGTGTGTGTGTGTGTGTGTGCGTGCATGTGCGTCTTTCCTGCAGGTTCACCAACACCAATATCATCCACAGAACCCCAGAGTGGACTCTCTTAGGCGTGGTTCTCCTTCACCTGTAAGTGTTCTGTGTGTGCGTGCGTGCATGTGTGTGTGTGAGCGTGCGTGTGTGTGTATGCGTGCGGGCGTGCGAGGGTGTGTGTAACAGCTGGACAGCCTGACTACAGAGAGAGAGGATGGTGGGGCGAGGAAGGGGGGGGTGGTGGGGGGTGAGGTGGTGAAATCAAGCGACATTAAAGTAACACCCTCTATGCAAACTCTACACGGCACTTGAGCTAGAGAGATTTGTGTGCGTGTGTGATTTATGGCCCCATGATTCAAAATGCCTGTACTTTACATCCACAAGTGATTTGCGGTGAAAGTGAATGTCTAACTGGCCTTTTGACTCCGTCTAGCCTAATTGTAACCCACCAGCAATATTTAATGTTTAATGTAACAAGCGTGCAACAACAACATCTCCTCAAACAACCGATTTCGTAGAATACTATTGCTACTACAGGACATCTGATTAATTAAGAAAATAAAGAACTATTTATTTAATAACTAACAAAACTGGAAAGTAAGATCCTGGTTGCTCAGGAGCAAATTATCACAGGAACACAAGCACAGTGTATCACACAACAAACAGGTTTGGCGTGTGTGCGTGTGTGTGTGTGTGTGTGTGTGTGTGTGTTGTGAATTGCTCCAGCTGACAGACATGTTCACTGCATACGATCCATTTTAGCCAGTGTGTATGTGCCACAGTGTAAGCCGTGCCATATGGTGCTTGTGTGTGTGTGTGTTGTGAAGCTGGCATGTTCACTGACAGTTCCGTGCTGCTCCCTGTACACACACACATACACACACACACACACATACAGCCTTATCTCGTCCTGATTGGCTCTTCTAGGTCTGTGAAGTACACACACACACACACACACACACGCACATATCATAAATTTCCCTGGGAAACATTTCAGCTGATACCCAAGTGATCAACACAGAGGCCACCAGGAAACCAGGGTCAAACTGATTTATAACTCCTCCCCCAGCCCGTCGACCCTCCAAGGCTGCTTGAGGAGCTTTGGCGTGCAACCACAACACTGGCTGCTCTGATTGAATTCATGAAGTTCACGATTGTCTCATAGCGTAAACTTTGGATGATACGGTTGTGTGAAACATGCTGTTGTGTCTCTAATGGCCAAATGGAATTTCTAAAAAGTGTTCTACAGTTTGGTTCATAATGTTGTATAGCCTTAAAGGTATAGTCAGTCATTCTGGAGAATGCTTGTTGATATTAGAAATCGATCAAAACAAAAACACCTCTCCCTTCAACGCCATATGGGTGCTTCCTCAGAAGATCTGCCCCACGCGTAGGAAACGCATTGGGGAGGCTAGGATATTGTTGTGGGGTGCGGTTTGCTTAGGATCGCTGCGACTTCACCATTTAGGAGATTAGTTTATGTTATAAAAATATTTTCTTACATTTTTTTATCTTTCCGGCTATTACTTCGTTACATGTAGTTACCAGACACCTGATATGCAGTATGGACTGTTGTGCGGAAAAAAGTACATTCAGCAGATTTTCTGCATTTATTTACACATTTTTTTTACCATTCATTTGGTCAACTGAGTATATTTCAGAGTGTGCAATAAGACAAATACTTGTTTTACAGCAGTGTGTACATTTATTCTGTTATGTTTTTACAGTTTAAACCTTTTTAAATGTTTCTGTCCGCTCAGTGGTGATGATAGCTTTAGCTAAACTGTCAAATCACAGCCTTCGGAGAGAGAGAGAGAGAGAGAGGTGTATGAAAAATACAGTTGAAAGCAGTTTAATGTGTGTTTTGTTTGTGCTTGTGACTGTTATGTACAGCATTAGCCCCTTTTCATTCAAAACATGCATCTACAAATCCCACTGGCGTTTGTGGCCTTCGGCCGCAATCCTGTGTATTCCCTCTCCTCTCGCTGTGCGCTGGTTGTGCCCCATGATTTCTCTTGCTCGGCGACGGTTAACTCCTGCCGCGCGCGCCCCTGCATCTCTCCGTCATGAATAATTTGGCGAGCTGTCCTATCTGTCTGCTGCCTGGCAGCTGTGGGGCCACGCGGGCCTCTATTGTCCAGACCAGCTGAATAATGGATGCCCCCTCCCCCTTGCAACACTAGACCCCGAGGTGAACCGGAGCTCAGCCAACAGTGCACCTTTACAGGTAGATGAGAGAGAGAAGGAGGGGGAGAGGGAAAGAGAGAGGGAGGGAGAGAGAGAGATGGGAGGAGATTGCACAACTTTATGTATGAACAGACACACGGGAAGTGGGGAAATTTTTGCAAATAATATGCTACGTTTACTGTAGACTCCACTTATGTGCAAACCATGCACATAACACAACGAGGAAGGATCTGAAGACCAGCAAGATGAGAAAAGCGTTTAAACAAAATGTCTATCATAATAATAATAATGGAACAAATAAGAATTGAAAGCACACACGATGGATACATGATACAAGACTAATTTCAAAGCCTGTGCCAGTCCTTTATCTTAAAATCCCAGTTATACTTTATTTTAAGATTTTGGAGTAGTAAAAAGTATCCAATCTTGTATATTATTGGTTTATTGGCTCACAAGGAGTTAAAAGTTCTGCCTTATTGACTAATCATGCTTTGTTGTGATTAGCGAAAGAAAAATAGAAAAAAATCCTAAATTCTAACAACTTTAGAGAACTGGAATTATGTGATTTTGCTACCTGTCAATATAACGCAATCCTTTAGATTTGTGTATAAACACTGTCCGGCCATAAGAGAATTTGCACTCTGATATTTTTTGCTATTTTTTAATGGCACTGCATTCACGCATTGTTCGGGATCTTGGATTGCAGACGGGAGAGTCTAACCACACCGTAAAGTTTTCTACAACACATCCCAAACCTTTCAACAGCGCTAAGCTCAGGAGTGGTGGCCAATTCATGTGAGAAATGTAGTCCTCATGCTCCCTGAACTCTTTAGCAATTTGTGCTCAGTTAATCTGGGCATTGTCATCCTGGAATAAGCCAGTGCACCATGGAAGACAATGGCAAGCCATTGATGGCGTAGCCTGGTCGGTATACATTCAGGTGCTCGACTGAATTAACTTTATTGCCACATAGTAGCCTAGTCCTGACCCATTGAAGCAACTCCAGGTCACAACGCTGACTTTTTCATTTTTATTTTGGCAGTGTAGTTATAAAACCCCGTCGTGATTTGGTTCCCCTGCATTGCTATTGGCATACGTGTGTGTATGTGTGTTAATGTCAGTCTGTGTTTACACTTGTGCTTCAGGTTGTCAGGAGTATCAGCGTTGGTGCGCCAGGCACTTGAGAACTCCGTGGAACACCTCAACGCTCTTTTGAAGGAGCTTCGTCTGCATAAGGACGATCTACGGAGCCTAGTGGAGTTGTTCATGATCATACCCGCTGACACACACATGTAGACACCTACACAGTTGATATAAATAAATGCTGCTGGAAAATATATTGGAGCTTGTGAATTACTTTTTCCTTTCCTTTCCTACTATAGAAATTACTATTGTCATGCTCAACTACAGTAGCCTATATAAAATCAATATGGAAGCAATAAAGGCTATTCACTCTGTAATGTGTACATATCAATTCCTTGGTTCTGTGTTTAGAATGACCCTGGTTTAACCCTTTCTGCACTCAACAAATCACACCCATGTTTTCGCCTCTAAATACAAACCCCATGTACTAGATTACAGTTCCACAGAGAGATTGGTGGTGGTGTCATAAAGTAATGCTATTTCTCTGGACTTCCTGAACATGAACATTTATGGTACCATAATCTAATTTGTACATTGCTATGATAACAATTACCGCAAGCCAGGTGGCTCGCGTATAGGACCTTTCTATTTTTAATAAATCCGGGAGATTAGTTTGCTTTGAATAGGGGTTTACTACTACTACTGATCGCTTCATCCTATTCTAATTTATCACTGACAGTCCTATAATCTCACAAGACAAGGATATTTTCCCACAACGTTAGGCTAGTGATAAAGTACAGCCTACATTTTAAAGATGATTTTAAAAGTCAAGAAAAGCAGAGTTGTCTATTGAGCCAATATTTCATTTAGACATAGGCCTATAGCCTAGCCATATAGCTATATATTATCAATCATGATTAAATGAGGCGACTGTACTCCGTGTCAATCATAATCCAACATTTCTGAAAATATTTGTACATTCCGACAGTTTTAATTGGTTTTCATAAACTAGGCTATTTGAAATGATTCCAGGCCTAACACTTGTGAACTTATATAGCATTTAATAAATATGATTCGTTAAATGAGTGTAAATAATTCCATCGCACAGTTATTAATAAAAATGTATTCCAACAAACGACAAATAATTGGGAAGAAACAAGGTTATTCTGTTACTGTCTTCAAGAAGTGCATAGCCTGTTTGCATAGGCTATTAATATCCCGTAAATCTTTTGACTTCATTTAAGTCCATGTTGAGTTTCCTTGTGTCTCCTCAAGTCCACTTTCCTCTGGAAGCCTTTGCCGCAGTGATCGCAGCCGAACGGTTTGAAGCCAGTGTGTTTGCGGCTGTGAGTGATCAGATTGGAGCTCTGGCTGAACGCTTTGCCGCAAACCTGGCACTTGTGCGGCTTCTCACCTGTGTCGTGCAAAAACAAATAAACGCATCAGTTCAGTTACATTTTTATTTTATTATATAACAAAACGTTAGGCTATGTTGTTAAGTTAAAATATTGTAATATGGCCATATCCCTTTGCGAATTTAATCAAGAGATTAGACCATGCTGTGACATATAATTTCAGAATAGACATTTGTTGGTTAATTCCTGAAAATATGTCTCACTTTGGACCAAATATGACCAATTTCCCTTTTGTGAGACTTAATCTATTTATTCTCCCATATGTCACATCCAATAAGGGCAAAAGGTGAACAAGAACTGTGGACACTGGGGGGACAAAACATAACAAAACACTGGAAAAAGCGGGTGTTCCGCTCAAGGGAGAAAGATTCCACAATTACAGTTTAACACTGGAATGTAATTGTGCTTTTTGAACCACAAATCTATTTTGTAGGCTAATAATGAAGCAACGTCCCATACCTGTGTGAATGAAAGTGTGTTTTTTCATGTCCGACTTCTGGTGGAATCGCTTCCCGCAGTACTGACACGGGTAAGGCCGCGTGTCCGAGTGGATGAGCAGGTGCGTGGACAGCGTGGACGAGCGCTTGAAGCTTTTGCCGCAGATTTTACAGTTGAAGCTCCGCTCCTGCCGACGGCCGTATGGGTAGAGTGAGTGACGTCACATTATACAGATGTGCTATATCCAAGCGGCTGGGGGGCTGGGGGGCTGGGGGTCCCATTTGGTTTACATGGGAGTGGACGGCCCTGTGGGGGTCCCATTTGGTTTACCTGGGAGTGGACGGCCCGGTGCTGCTCCAGGCTCACCGCGTGTCCGAACGTTTTCCCGCAGATTCCACACTCGAAGGGCCGCGTGCCACTGTGCGAACGCCGCACGTGAACCTCCAGTCCGTGCGGCGTGGAAAAAACCTTTTGGAAAAAGGGATGGGTGTCACATTGATTAGGCATTTACCTTAAAAATAAATAAAAATATAAATAAAATCATCACAATTCACTCATTTCGTGATTTTACATGATCAAATAAGAAATAATCAATGTAGGCCTATATTTATTTAATAATTAGCATATTCTCATATAAATAAGGACTATAAAGTCTAAAGGATGATATAAATATATGTACTTAAATATAGCCTATTCATTGTATTTGCTAGTAGGCAGTTCGTTGTGGTTTACGGAGATTTAATTAGACGATCTCGGCTATTTAGGCCTATAACAATTTTATCTTAACATGTTTAAACAACTTGGTTTGTTTCAAACGGTTTGGTTTCTTTCATCATTCTAGGCTACACTTAAAGTAGGTGTGAATGCAAACTAGGCCTGTTTACACAATAAACAGCAGCCTAATAGGCCTGCCCTGATTCCTCTATGCTCTGACTAGGCCTGTAAAATCTCATATTTGTTTATTCCACTCTGGAGTTTAATGGATAGCCCATATATGTTTGCAATATGGCACGATATGCTTATAGCATATAACACCTTATTTTTATTTTGTTTTTGTTTTTTTAATTTTACATATAATGTATTTTGTGTTACGGTTCAACTAGATTGTCCTAGATTGTCCGACAACGAGAAGGCCTACCTTGTAGCATTTAACACACTTGTAGTTTTCGTTAGATTCCAGTAGATCTGTTTCGGCCTTGATATCAGTACCCAGGGGTGTCTGCTTCAGGTTTATATAGAAGTCCTCGTCCTGCGACCTGTACGACTGGCGGCTCACGCTGGGCGAATAGTCTCTGTAGCACGCCGCCATGGCGTGCGAGCGGTGCGCATAAAGAGATTCCACCACGCCGCTGCTGTTGTCGTCATTGTCCTCTGCGCCAAACGCGCTGTTGGGTGAATCCGGTTCTGCGGGCCTCGTCTGGCGGCGATATGCTGTCCGAATCAGATGATGTCCGAGGTCCGCGCCTGAGAACGCAGTCCACGCGTACGACAGGAACCTGCCGTTGAGCTGTGGGCCACCGTTCGCCGCTGACGCTGAACACTTGCCGGAATCTGTAAATGGAGTGAATGACGTATTATTATGACAAAGTCGACAGTTTAGCAGTGGGTTTATAGAAATGTGTGCTTGAATGCTTTGAATAATAAAAGAGGCCTGCATAGACAAATCATTATAAGTTCACAATTGTTGTATCTACTGTGTATGTCTGAATGTTGTTGACCAGGACTAATGACAATAATTGATTGTAAATGGGATTCCACCTTAAAATACTTTGAATAATCAAATTATAGTGTGCTATAGATACGAACTCATGTTTTACTATTTGGAATAGGCTATATTGTGAGTTTGAAACATGTCATCATCCCACATTTATCTACAGAATATCCATGTAATGTAAAAACAAACGCCTGGCTAAACAAACGTCAAACACTGTAGACAAACAAACAAACACAAACACGCTCACGCACCTGGCGAGGAGGACGGAGAGGGTGGGCGCCAGAAGTCGAAGTCCGGGGATCGGTCACGCTCGCCGCTCTCGCAGCTCAGCGGAGAGCTCGTCAGGTGAGCTCGTGTCTCTGTGGGCCAACACAGGAGAACGGTGTTGCATTTATTTGGGAATGTTGTCAATATGAAGAAATAAGTGTACTTCATAATACAGAGACCGTGATGTTAACGACTATTTCCGAATAGGTCATATGCGTAAAAGTAGCCTTATTTAAAAACACAAATGTAATTTAAGTGAACCGAAGTGATTCTTAATTCAACGTTTTAGTGTTTAGAATGAGTGTTATTTATTTAGCCTACTATTTTATATATTATCGTTGGTTTAGGAGCCATGATGCAAGCAAATGATTGGAAATCTGTAATAATTGGCTACAGAAAATTACGCACGGACATGTTCATACCTGGGCACGCGTGGGTCAGCATGGAATCCAGTCTAATATAGTCATCTTCCAGATACCGTGGCTGATGGTAACTATGGGCCCTCTTACTCTTGACCAAAAACGACCTCGGCATTGTTCTACAGTCTTCTATAAGTCTGTCCTCTGCAAACCTCGGTGTCTTGACTGCGTGGCGTTTGGTGAAGTCCTCCTTTCCAAACAAACGCTCAGGCCCTAACGACTTTATCTCTGGAAAGATTTGCACATCATTGGTTGACGAATCCGGGCGACGGGATTTTTGGCTTACTATTACGCATGCGCAAAACACCGCCGTCGTTTACCAGGTGTCATTGTCAATATTCGACCACCGTATATGCCAGCAGGGTCGAGGTTACAGACTAACTTTATGCTATAGAGGATTTGAAGTATACGTTGTGTATTTCTGGTAAAAAAAAATACATTACTATTGTATTTGCGGTAATAATGTAGCCGAGATTGTACAATGGATAGAATTATTGATGAATTAATTAATGAATCGTTGATTCAAGTTTACGTCCCTGTAAAACAGAATTATGCCTGCATGGCATGGATTAAGTTGTGATTGTGAGTACACTAAACACAACACAACGAAATCAGACTAAAACTGTTCCGCTGTGTGTGTTTGCCAAAACACAACCCGCCACTAACGCAGTTTGGGATAATGACCTGTTTGTTTCAGTATTCCGTAACCGGATCCCCCGCGGAGCGACGACTGGATCTTGTTAGTGCCACGCGCACGGCAGGCCCATCGGCCAGTCCACACAACAGCCTGCTGATAGAGAACCCGGGGTATCCCTTACAAGCATTATTCTGCGCCTTAACCCAATAACTTAGGCCTCATTGTTTTACACTATTAACCCCCCCCCCCCCCCCCCCCCCCCCCCCCCCCCCCG
>JAODTR010004792.1:0-11816 GCA_025399935.1 Amblyopsis rosae | reverse complement strand
GTCTGCACCGGCCTGCAGCAGCGCCACGCACCGCAGCACACGGCCCACACTGCTGCCGTCTGCAGGCGCACACACACACACGCACGCACGCACGCACGCACACACACACACACACACAGTCAACATTTGTGTTGGTGGAGCCAAATGAATCATATTCTGTTTGCACTTACTACTATTATTAACAAATAACATCCGCGTCGAACTGTTGTATAAAACCAATAACACACTCGAGGTGTGGATATTCAGGCTTACTTATGTTATATATACTGTGTGTTTATATATATATATATATATATAATAAATAAATAAATAACATTGTGTGTGCGTGTGTGTGTGCATGCGTGCTTGTATATAACAGAGTGTGTGTGTGTGTGTGTGTGAACATACCGTGCAGGTCTGGCCCCAGGCAGCAGATGAGTGCCTGCAGGCAGCGCCCCACACTGTGTAGTACCTCCTGCTGCATGCAGGGGGTGCTGAGGAGCAGCCTGAGCAGCAGGGAGGAGCAGGCATCGGCGTGGGCCCCCAGCACCCCCCCAGACTGGTCCACCAGCAGAGCAAGGCCGTGCACGGCCCAGCTCTGTGCACGCACACACACACAATGTTATACACACACATATTTATTACACATACGTATATTATGTTATACACAAACTATTATATATACATACACACACACATACACACACAATGTTATACACACACACATATATATATATTACCGTACACATGTATATTATGTTATACACACACTATTATATACTGTATACACACACAAACACACACACACACAGTTATACACACATATTTATATTACACAAATGTATATTATGTTATACACACACTATTATATACTGTGTATACACACACAGTTATATATACTTTCACGGTGGGTGCTCCCATCCTCTTGAATATCCTACCATTGTATACTCGAGATGTGCAAACTAGCCAAAATCAAGCCATTGCTAAAGACACACTT
This sequence comes from Amblyopsis rosae, assembly GCA_025399935.1. Classification (NCBI taxonomy): domain Eukaryota; kingdom Metazoa; phylum Chordata; class Actinopteri; order Percopsiformes; family Amblyopsidae; genus Amblyopsis; species Amblyopsis rosae. Next base: position 10,840 of record JAODTR010004792.1, on the reverse strand, counting down.
GTTCACTCCAGCTTTTAATCATCAAATGCCTGTTCCTTGTTCCCTGTTATTAGTATTTATGGAAATGTTACCTGTTAATTTCATGTACAAGATATTTTATCTCGCCAACCATGGCTGTATCAAATGCACTATCATACTATCATATTTATATTATGTTATACACACACTATTATATAGACACACACATACGCACATTCCAGCCCAACATAATAACCACAATAGCCTCATCCTGATCCCATGTCGCAAACTCGTATGTACTAGGGCTGGGGCGATATGGACCAAAAATCATATCCAGATATATGTAGTTTGAATACCGATACGCGATATATATATATATATATATATATATATCGGTATTTTCTATAAAGTGGGTTAAATGTTCAGGAGGAGAAAAAAATTAATTAAATATCGATATATCGCCCAGCCCTAGCATGTACGATAATTATGATGTGACCTGAATGTGGCATGACGTGGCGAGACCAGGACGGCCTCACGGAGCTAACCTACCCCAGCCCCAGCATTGCCACGGCGCACACCCCCTATATATGTGTGTGTGTGTGTGTGTACCTGCGCGGCCGGGCAGCTGCTGTCCTGGGCCAGCGTGAACAGCACCCCCAGGCAGGTGGACAGGTGGTGCGGGGGCCGGGTCCCCCCCACGTGGCGGTACAGCGCCCCCAGGCACAGGGCGTGGCCGCTCCGCGTCACTGCGTCCCTGGCGCCCTTCAACCTGACACCAGAGATGTTGGAAAAGTAACAAGATGGATTATAACAATAATATAACAACAACAATTATGACAACAAGGTGGAGCACTGGAAGAAAAATGGAACGCTTCGGGTGTCTTCAAAGGTATAGTCAGCTATTGCAAGCTAATTGTAAGCTAATGTACTTGGGAATTCATTTAATATCCCCACCATTGACTTGGTTCGTTCTGGTGTCCATGAATGGTGCATTGTTATTAGATTACAGAAACCAAATCAAAAGAATGGAATTTAACAGAAATTCCATTCTCTCTTCCTACACCTTCATGTGTGTATGTGCGTGTGTTTATGTGTGTGTGCATGCATGTGCATGTGCATGTGCGTGTGTGCATGCATGTGCATGTGCATGTGCATGTGCGTGTTTGTGTGCGGGCGCGCGCGTGTGCATGCGTGTGTGTGTGCGTGCACGCACCTGTCCAGACACAGCAGGGAGACGGACAGGGTGAAGGCGGGGTCTCCTACGGCCTGGAGCAGCCTGGCCGTGCCCTCGGCAGCCAGACAGCGCAGCATGGGGCAGGAGCTCTCTAGCGCCCCCAGCAGGAGACCCAGCGATGGGCTACGCAGCTCCTCGGGCCCCAGCGCACCACCTGTACCACCCAGCGCCTGCAGGGGGCAGGAGAGTAGACATTAGCCACGTGCCTGCTCCAGGAGTGCTAACAGGTCCCTGTGCAATACCTGCAGCAGGCTGCAGAGAGCAGCACAGACGAGGGTCCTGACGGTTTGTTGACGCTGGCCTTTTAACTGGTTCACTGTCTCTATAAAGTGGTCCAGGATCTGCCGTCTTGGAGAGAGGGTAAACAGGCGAACAGGTTAACAGGCTAACATGCTAACACACTAACAGGTTAACAGACATGCAGACTAATAGGCTACCAGTTTAACAAACTAACAGGCTGATAGGCTAACATGCTAACAAGCTAGCAGGTTAACAGACCAACAGACTAATAGGTTAATAGGCTAACAAGCTAACATGATAACCAACGAACAGGTTAACAGACCAACAGACTAATAGGTTAATAGGCTAACATGCTAACCAACTAACAGGTTACCAACAATACAACAAACTAATAGGCTAACAAGTTAACAGACCAACGCATTATCAGGCTAATAGGCTAACAAGCTAGCAGGTTAACAAGTTAACAAACCAACAGACTAACAAGATAACAGTTTAACAAACTAACAGGCTAATAGGCTATCAGGCAAACAAGTCAACAAGCTAAAAGGTAAACAAACTAGCAGGTCAACAGACCAGCAGGCTAGCAGGCTAGCTACAGCACAGTTAGTGTTCAGTCTCACACTACACTGTGGCATACCAATGTATGTGTATGTGAACTGGGGACACTCCATTTCCCCGCCGGTGGCCAGGTAGAAAGTTAGTAAGTTAACAGGTTAGTGGTCAGTACCAGTTACATCTGGGTTAGTAAGCAGGTTAGTGGTCATAATAGGTACTAGTTACCTCTGCATTAGTGAATGGCTTAGCGTCACACTAAATGCTAGCTACTTCTAGGTTAATGATTAGTTAGCAGGTTAGCGGTCATACTAGCCGCTAGCTACCTCTGCATTAGTGAGTCTGTTAGCGGTCATACTAGCCGCTAGCTACCTCTGCAGTAGTGAATCAGTTAGCAGTCATACTAGCCGCTAGCTACCTCTGCATTAGTGAATCAGTTAGCGGTCATACTAGCCGCTAGCTACCTCTGCATTGGTGAATCGGTTAGCGGTCATACTAGGTGCTAGCTACCTCTGCATTGGTGAATCAGTTAGCGGTCATACTAGCCGCTAGCTACCTCTGCATTGGTGAATCGGTTAGCGGTCATACTAGGTGCTAGCTACCTCTGCAGTAGTGAATCAGTTAGCGGTCATACTAGCCGCTAGCTACCTCTGGGCAGAGATGACGTGGGGGAACAGGGTCCCAAACAGTCGCACGGCTGCAGACGTCACCTCCGTCGCAGGGGGGAGGGGCGTGGGCACAGCCTCCCCCGCTTCACACAGTGCATAGGGGTCGTTGTCAAGGAAACCACCTCCGCTGCCAGGCAGCTGGACACACACACACATAAACTAAAAGTGTCAGTTTATATTAAAGCCTTAAAATAACAAATTAGTTTTAATTAAACCTGATCCTACTCTGCGATTGGTCCGGTGAAAGTCACCTGATTCTCTGTGTATTCATGTTCCCGGGCCTCCAGGGCAGGGCGGAGTAGTGGCAGGTCGTCACGGTGACAGAGGGCGGGCAGCAGAGTGGTCCCTGGACTCGATTGGCCGGCGGCATCCTGACCTGACAGCTCCGTGACGAGCTGCTTCATGACAACGCCGTAGCTCTCTGAAAGGCAAAGAGCATTGTGGGACATGTAGTCATAGCCACAAACAGGCTTATGTTAACCCTATATGCACTATTTGAGAACGTATAGTGACTAGTGAGCGTTGTCTTCAGGAAGACGTCCAATACAGTTATGCCTGCACTTCCAGTGGTGGCCACTAGTAAACAGTGGCGCAGTTTTATATCAGATTACTGTCAATTTTGTTTAATAACTTAACCTCAAAGTGTGTGTGTGTGTGCGTGTGTTACCCTGGTATGTGTGGGGGGGCAGCAGAGTCAACACCTGGTACAGTCTCAGTCTGTAGACCACACACGCTTCACTGACCGCAGGACCATGACACCTCAGAGAGACCAGCCTGCACGCCAAACACACACACGCACGCACACACACACACACATGCACACACACACACGCACACACACGCAGACACGCACACACACGCACAAACACACACACGCACGCACGCACGCACACACAGACACGCACACACACACGCACACACACAGACACGCACGCAAGCACACACACACACACACGCACACACACGCACGCAGACACGCACACGCACGCAGACACGCACACACACACAGACACGCACACACACAGACACGCACGCAAGCACACATTTTAAAATCTAAAAGACAGAATTAAAGCTAGAATTTTCTACAGCTAATCAGAGACCCACCTGGAGAGCAGTGCCACAGCACAGGCCAATGGGGTGAGCAGGCGACTGATGATGTCATCAGTGACAAGGTCCCGGCAATGCAGGAGGAGATTCCTCATGACTGCGCACACGCACACACACACACAGATTACAAATTGCCGTCCCTTACACATGCACACATATTCAGTTTGGCTGCATAAGATCTGGTCTCTGTGAGAGAATGCGAGAAATAGAACTGATCTCCTCAGATATCCTAGCAACCTACTATCACCTATCATCAACCTAAACTTAACCATCAAACCAGGTGTCAAGAACAAAGTAAAATTCTGCAACTTTGGAAGATTGAAGTGCAAAATGGGCAGAATAAACCAACCGGTCACCACAGTGTACGGTCACCGTGGCGATACACCAGGTCTTTCATTCACCCAGCTGGCCTAGCATAGATGATCACATGCTATGGCTGCAGCCGACATGTTGTGCTAAAGCAAACACGTGCCCACGCGCACTCACACACACAAGCAGAGACACTTATTGCTACTGACCGCACAGAGCCCCGGCGCGGCCTGCCAGTGTAACCTGCCACGTAAAGTAGTCCCCTCTCTTCAGCTCCATGTCCTGTTCCCGTAGTGATGGAGGAAACACACACTTGCACAACAACACCATCCCATACAGGTGATGCTGCACTACTGCTGGGCCTGGAACACACACACATGCACACACACGCACACACGCAGACACACACACACACACACACACGCAGACACACACACACACACGCATGCACGATATATAATTCAATTATCAAAGATACTTGATAATAACCTAAATAAGTAAATGCTTAATGTCTAAGAGCAAGAAGGAATGTTCTTATGTTATTATTGTTAACTATTAAAGAAAAAACACACATCCTACTGACGGCACTATTAAAGGCAGGGTGGGTGATTCTCGAGAACGCTTTCTAAATTCGAGCTCAAACCAAAACAATATCCCTCACATCAAACACATCACAACGCATTTGAAGCAAAGCGAAGAACTACGACTTTGTTGATGTGAGCGGTGTTCACCACTTTGTTTATGTTCACGGAGCCAGGGCCGTGTAGAAGAATAAAATTATCTCATCAACACGCACAAAGAATGGTAAGCTAGTGAAATGAGAGAAGATATTAAACAAAATGTGTATTAGCTTACAGTTAGCTTGCATTAGCTGACAATACCTCTAAGGGCCCATGTCATATAACGTGTCTGTTCCTTTAAGAAGCGGCCTTCACAGGAGGTGTAAGGGAACGGACCACAACAGCTGCTGAACACTAACTAGCACACCCATGCCCCACCCGGCAGGCAGGTAGGGGCAGCTCTATGCAACGCACCCAGCGTACAGAGCGCAGACAGCAGGAGCCAACCAGCCTGTGCTCGCTGCAGGGAGAGACGGCTGTTCTGACACGCTGAGCGCAGCAGGTCCTCGGCCAGAGATAACACCATCTGCGCACGCACGCACACACACACACGCACACACACAGTGTTACTGTTCATTGTGTAAAGTGTTATTGTACATTATGTCATTATGTAACAGTGTTACTGTTCATTGTGTAAAGTGCTACCTTGCCCTTGCTGTGGGGTATTCCCAGGGGGCAGTGCTGCACTCCGGCCAGCAGGGCGGCGATAGCGGTGCTGTAGCCAGCCACGGCCTCGGGACAGGTCTTCATGGCCGCCAGGCGCTCGGCGCAGCGGTCCAGCAGCAAGGCATGCTGGGATGGAAGGGCGGACGCCACGCAGTGCAGACACCAGGCGGCGGAGAGGCGTGGGGCGGGGGAGGGGTGGAGCAAGGCGCAGAGCACCGTGTCTGGGAGCGCTGCACACACACACACGCACACACACACATACACACGCACACACACACACACACACACACAGAGTACATACAGTATACACCACACACACACACAGAGTACATACAGTACACACAGTATACACCACACACACACACACAGAGTACATACAGTACACACAGTATACACCACACACACACACAGTAGTACATACTGTTGATGTTTACCTGTGTGTGTGTGTGTGGTGTATACTGTGTGTACTGTATGTACTCTGTGTGTGTGTGTGTGTGTGTGTGCGCGCGCAACAATAATTATACAATTGGTTAAAAAGTTAGCATTTTGTTGCAGGGTAAAATAAAAATGTATATACTGGGGCCATGTCGGCAGACTATGTGTATGTGTGTGTCCGTCTGTGTATTCCATGTGTGTGTATGTATGTGTATTCCATGTGTGTGTGTGTGTGCGTGTGTGTTTGTGTGTGTGTGTGTGTGTGCGTGTGTGTTTGTGTGTCCGTCTGTGTATTCCATGTGTGTGTGTGTGTGTGTGTGTATGTGTGTGTGTGTGTGTGTGTGTGTGTGTGTATTTGTGTGTGTGTATGTGTGTGTGTGTGTGTGTGCGTGCCCCACCAGTGTCTATGAGCAGCGGGGGGGCGGTGGAGCCCAGGCCCTGCACGATGGCCCCCAGCTCCAGCAGTCCACACACCACCACATGCTGGTTGACTGACAGCTCCACAGACGCCCTGGTCTCCTGGCTACAGTCGCCTAGCAGCATCGCCTCTGAAACACACAAGCGGTTACACAACGGAAGGAAGGAGGGCGGTGACCTTTCACCCTTCAACACAGACCAGAAGGACCATACAGTTTCACCACACTACTGCGATTATTCCCCTCTGGGGCCGTTAATGGGTGTTTTGAGAATATAACATTAATTCTGAGGACAGAATGGTATTTCTACAGCAAACTGTTTTGTGCTAAATCCACTTTGTTTCAGGCCATGCGTGGTAGATGTAGCTGTCTGCAAGATGCTGTTGGAGACACACCCACTTAAGAGACCAGAAGTGTCCCATATCTGCTTCCATTGAAATGCATTACAGTTCTCCATCTGCTTATTATTCACAGGGTTCCCACTGACTTCCCTGGCGTTCACTGACTAGAAATAAAAACAGCGATCATCCCGCACACCCCCCCCCCCCCCCCATCTCTTCTCCTCACCCAGCGGGCGTGTCTGCGTCGCCAGGGCGATAGCGAGGGTGCGTGCGGCGCGGCGCTGCGCCTGTTCGCCCAGCAGGGGGCGCAGACTGCTAGCCAGCACCCGGGACACGCAGGCCCGCCCCTCCCGGCCGCCACGGCAGCACAGCTCCATGAGCGCGGGCAGCAGCGCGGGCAGCTGGGTCTCCAGCCACAGCCCGCCCAGGGCCTCCAGGAGCACCACACACGTCTGGAGGGGCCACAAGAGGGTCACCATGACTACCAACACTGTTCCTGACACACAGATGAACATGTACATTGTCTGATAGATATAGGCTTATTTTAGGTTTTAGAAGTAATTGTAAATGGTGTAAAAGTGGTGAAACACGTACAGTGCTGTGGAAATTAATGTTCCCCTGGGGACTGTAATAAGTGCATCAGACACTATATTTTGGCCTGTAGTCAGACATATGAGAACATTTTACTAACAATAACTACTGTAAATAACTAACTAAATATTGTAACCCTAACCCATTGTAACTAACTAACTAACTAAACTAACTAACTACTGTAACTAACTAAATGACTGACTACCTAACTGATTAACAGGGCTGGGCAAGTTAACGTGTTATTATATAATTATTGAGTTAACGCATTAATTAATTAACGTAAACAATAATTTGATCTCACATTAACGCAGTGTAAAAACAATAAATCTATATTTTGACAGTCTGCGTTGCTCACTGGCTCTGAGTACAGATATAGTTCTATGATACTGATAAGCCCTGGGTCACAGGGTGGGATGTTGCACTCACAGCAACCGGAACAGAGATGAAGTGGCGGGGACAGAAATTTGGAGAAAGGAACCGAACTCTTACATGGACATTTTCTTTTTAAATCTCTTCCAGACGGCGGAGTTGATAGAACCAAAGTTATTTGTCAATGGTCAATGGCAACAGACCCACCTGCGTGACGCCGAGCCGGACATCCCGGTTGGCCAAGCTGCTGCTCTTCATCCTGAGGAAGCCCGCCCCGCCCCTTTGGAACGCCCCGCTCAGCAGATCCATCACCTCCTCCAGGGAGCCGCGGCCGCGACCCCCGCGGAGCCCGGTGGGAGGAGGGGGGGGCTCCACCGCCCGTGCCAGCAGCGTGCCGAGGAAGGTTGCCACGGCAACCCTGACGCCGTGGGTGGAGCCCTCGAAGGCCCGGAAGCAGACGGACGCCACGTTCTCCAGCTCGCTGCTCCACAGGAACACTGCCTCCTGCTGGAGCTGCAGCAGGCACTGCACGCACACACACACACACACCACAACTATCTCTATTATCTGTGTATGGTTATATACAATATCTGCATGTGTAGATTGATTTATTTATTGGTCCTTCAGGAAATTCATTTTGCGCCGTCCAGCACTTGTGGGTCACTGAGTGGGAGTGAGTGGGTCATTGAATAAATGAACAATGAAAGGCTTCCACGCTTTACTATCCTGTAGTTCCACTCATGGAGCATAACAGTGTCCGCCAACTTCGTTTGGTGCTCTGGTGCCCTTCATTTTTTGTAAAATCCTTATATAAAGAGATTTAAGCCTGGAACCAAGCCATCCAGCTACGAGAATGATCATAACCACAAACAATTTGATTCGGAGCAAAAAATATTTTATCAAAACGAACAAAAGGCAAATATTTTTTACATAACTTATTGTAAATGTGAAGGAACTGCACATCTCATAACCCATTGTTCTTAATTAGTTAACATATTGTCTGTATCATACCATTAAAATCGTATAATACAATAGTTTTCATATTATTTGTGCTTTTCAGCGCTAGCAGTGCTCACTAGCCGGCATGACATTGCGGGTTTCAAAATATTTCCAAAGTAACAAAGAGCACCGAACTTCTTCAAGTTTCGAGGCCCGAAAGCGCCAAATAAAGCTCGCAAGATCTGGATGGTATCACGAGCACAGCCAGCAATCAGAGACGTCGCTTTAGGATTGTGGGTACTGTAGTAGTTATCTGCAACATCGCAAATAAATCATATTTATCTTAAAACAAGGTTGATATCAAACGGGCTTGTGGATTCTACCGGAGCATAAACCACTGATTCACAACCTTGTAGCTGTCTACACTATATAAGGATTTATATAAGGATTTTTAAAAGTAATTAGGGGTGCATGATATTGATATAATTTGATATTGCGATATTGATCATGAAAAGATCGATATTAATTTAGATTTTTTTAAACATAAGTAAAAACACAAGGGTTAAGGGATAACGATACTGACTCGATATACTGTGCACCCCTACCAGTAATGCAATACTCATAGGCACGAATGACATGCAAGTCCGATTAGCTCGGATGGAGGGCACCCTGTACCGTCTGTCTGGTGGTAACAGCTTTTATCCACGTTACCTTGGCAGCTGCGATGCGTACGCTCATGCAGCGGTCACTCAGGGCAACGCGTGCCGCCTTGTAGATGTCACGGTGACAGGAGACAGCTCCCGAAGCAACGCCATACAGCATCCTCTCCACACACAGCATGACCTCACACCTGCCCTGGGACTAACACACAGGCGCACAGTCAGATAAACAGAGATATAGAGAAAGACAGGCAGATGGAGAGACAGACCGACAGACGGAGAGACAGGCAGGCAGGCAGACAGATGGAGAGACAGACAGACCGACAGACAGGCAGACAGACAGACAGATGGAGAGACAGATCGACAGACAGACAGATGGAGAGACAGACAGGCAGACATGCAGACAGACAGATGGAGAGACAGACAGACAGGCAGACAGACCTCGGCAGTCTTCATAGCTCTCAGCAGGTTAGACAGGGTGTCCCTGAAGGAGTGGACCAGCAGACGACCCAGATGTTCATAGAGAGAACCCAGACACGCTATGACTGCCCTGCACGCACACACACACACACACACACACACGCACGCACACACACACAGTTAATATGTCAGAGCAAAAAGCAAGCAAAAGTCTATTTGATGTGTGTGTGTGTGCGTGCGTGTGTGTGTATCCTACAGTCGTGTGGGCAGGGCGGAGGGGGCGTCATCCTTGCTGCGGATGATGTCATTGAACTTCTCCACCAGCAGGCCGCAGCACACAGGGTCTCCATGGCGCAGCAGCAGGGACAGGCACTGGGCCAGCAGGGGGCGCGTGGCGGCGCCCGGGGAGCCACACACGGCCCATATCAGCTGGTCCACCAGGGGGCGCTGTGCCTGTTTAACGGCAGCCTGCACACAGGAGACGCCACGCGATCACACGGCTCTGGCGCTCGGCTGAGTCAGTCAACACGGGCTGGTCTCCTAGGAGACTGTCTCTAGTCTCAGCCTCTTCCCTTCATCAGCACTTTGTAACTAGGAGACTGTCTCTAGTCTCAGCCTCGTCATCAGCACTACGTAACCTAGGAGACTGTCTCTAGTCTCAGCCTCTTCTCTTCATCAGCACTACGTAACCTAGGAGACTCTCTAGTCTCAGCCTCTTCCCTTTATCAGCACTACGTAACCTAGGAGACTCTCTAGTCTCAGCCTCTTCCCTTCATCAGCACTACATCACATAAGCAACTCTGTGCTGAACATTTAGCACAACACTATCAGGAAGTGATACACACATCTCACACACACAGAAACATCATATATACTGTAGACACTCGTGCACACAACACACATACACAAAACACACACACACACACCTGGTCGGTATCAGGCAGGCGTGTCTTCAGCAGGATGAGCCACTCGTAGATGAATTCTGACCTCTGCCCTTCCCCCTGGCGCCCATACTCCTCCTCGTCCAATAGGAGGCTCTGAGAAAGGTCCATCTCCCCCTCCCCCACCTCGCTTCACCTCCTCCCACCTGTTGGGGGGGTAAAGATGCTGAGTCAAAGATCTGCAAAGTCGCACAGTGATGATGTCACCGAGGACAGAATCACCGCTTATCAGAAAGAGGAGGCTTATACAAAAGCAAAGAACCTTTGTGAGGCTTGATCCAAACAACATGTGTACCAAGTTTCATGCAAATCAGACAGTATTTGAAAGAGAAATTAGAAAAAAAAAAAAAAAAAGTTTTTTCATATAATTCAAAA
>JAODTR010004791.1:0-11816 GCA_025399935.1 Amblyopsis rosae | reverse complement strand
TTTTTGATTTTTCTCTGTGACACCAAATTTTTTATCGGTTGTGTGTTTGTTTGTTTATATATATATATATATATATATATATATATATATATATATATAATCTATGATAGACTTACCAAAATCAACCTACGGAACTGGAACATTGATCCAAAGAGTGCCTACCTGATTTTCTTTAGTTTATCCCAATCTGTTTATCTTCAGTTTTTATTCTACCACAAGTTTACCCTCATTCATTTAATATGTGCCACCACAAGGATTAATGAGGTAGTGACTCATTAAATTCAAATAGATGGTGAAGTCTGTTTAGAGCGCATGCATGCATAAATAATTTATTAATATTGTATTTGGCAGCAGTGCATTGATAACGTATCGCAAAAGGAATATATACAGTATATTGCCATATTGATATATTCTCCCACCTTTAATTGCTATAACCTCTCCTGTCTATTTCATCAGGGTCAGTGGCTGTAATCTCTCAGATAGATGCTGTGACGACTTGGCTTCTGTTTTATGCTCTATGCTCACAAAGCCTTATAGTCTAAGAGAGCTGGACCTGAGTACCAACGACCTGCAGGATTCAGGAGTGAAGCTGCTCTCCGCTGGACTGGAAAGCCCATACTGTAGACTGGAGAAGATCAGGTCACTTAATTTTACAAGGCTGCGCAATAATGAAATATTTTTGATGGATGTGTATTTATTTATGGTCATTCTTTTATATATAATGAAATTTATTATTTAGTACAAAGAGCCAGCTGCTAAGCTGTGTATTTGTCTGGTACTGATGAGGTGCTTATTTCATGTTGCTCCTTGGACAGTAAAAAACAATAATGTACAATAACATACATTTTAAATGAATAGTTTAATATTAATAGTACGTCTTTGTGTCACTATGAATAATAAAACTACTTGTCTTTACATTTCTCAATAAACCCCTATCATGTCCTAGCCTAACTCCACACAACTATTGCTCTCAGCCAAATTTTTGCAGAGATTATTTTCTCATTTTCACACAGCCACTCCGGATACAATACTTTAAAAAATAACCAGGGCTCTTTGCCCCTTAGGATTACAACAAGTAATAACTAATGGAGCAAGTTAATTAAGTTATTTTTGGGTCTGATTACAACATGTGAATTGTGTCCCAAATAAGCAGACATCTAAATACATTTTAATAGGTTATTAATGTTATTTTAATGTGTTTTTGCAGCTTGTCGGGCTGTATGGTCACAGAGGCAGGCTGTGCTTCTCTGGTCTCAGCTCTGAGTTCCAATTCCTACCATCTGAGAGAGCTGGACCTGAGCTACAACCACCCAGGAGACTCAGGAGTGAAGCTGCTCTCTGCGGGACTGGAGGATCCACACTGGAGATTAGACACCCTCAGGTATGCAAACCTGCAGTGTGCAAACTAACCCTAACTACTTTGTAGTTTTGAATAGATAGATTAGCTTGCATAGGCTCAAAACATATTTAGCAAAGCTTACTGGAGGCTTTTTTTGTATTTTGCTTTTGCTTTTCAAAGCTAAATAAGTATGAGGATTAATGTCAATATGGAAACGCACAAGAACAGGACATTTAAAAATAGTTTCAAAATCAGATGAATATTTAGACTAATATATATTTTTATTATTATTAATAATAGATATGTATGTATATATATATATATGTATATATATATATATATATATTTTTTTTTTAAGTAAGCTTTCCTGTCATTATGTTGTTCTAGAATGTGCCAAAGTATTAGCCTAGATAATGATAGGGAGTCATAGTAACAAAGCATTAACTTGCGCCCTTCAAATGTACTATTTCAATACCTTCATTGCAAAAATGGACACGAACACAAAAACTGCTATAAAATCATCATACATCAATATTCTCTTCGCTTTTGCTTTCATAAATCACACAAACATACAAAAACAATTGTTAATGTATATATGAACCTGGCTTCTTTTACAGATAAAACATAGACATGCAGCTTGGCTGAGAGGTAATTTCATTATTGAGCAAAGAAAGAGAAAGAACTGAACAAATCACTCTTGGAGCCCCCCTCACATGGCCCAATTAATACGAATTGCAAAAATAGAAGAATTTCATAAATAGGCCTACAATAGGTAAACTGTTGAATCTGGTGGAATACAGTACACATGTCAAATATAACTACTTTCCTTCTAAATGAAATGCTGACATTACAGAATTCATGGTTTTACACTGTAATGGCAATTATATAAAACTTGTGGTTTCAAGGTGTCCAGAGGGAGCATCTGGCACTACATAAAAAATACTAATACTATACTAATACTAATCAATTGTGTTGCTAATCTTTGACATGCCCAATGCTCTAATTACCACCAAAACCCATCCACCTACAAATATATAAAGAATAATAGATTTTTTGTGTTTTTATTTGTAATAAAAAATGAAATACGATTAATAATTAAACTTGAATTTAAAGGGTTAAAATCCTGAAAATGATTGAATGTTTGCTAGTTTGAGCATGTCTAAGGATGTTCGTAATTTATGAAAAAAAAAGCAGAAACAATATTGATTTCTGATGTACAGCAATTTTTGTGTGCGTGTACATTTTTGCCACGAAGGTGTTAAAAGGGTGCAAAATGCATAAATAGTATAAATGTCAGGAAAATTTGACTAAAAAGTCATGTTTTTGCAAAGTTTGCTGCAACACAGCCGAAATGATCACCAAATAAAAACTATTTGAGAAAAAATTACAAAAAGGAGGGCATAAAGGTTAAAAGAAAAACAATACACTGTTCAGCCATAACATTATGACCATTGACAGGTGAAGTGAATAACACTGATAATATCTTCATCACCTTTCAGTGAGTGGGATAAATTAGGCAGCAAGTGAACATTTTGTCCTCAAAGTTTAGAACCAGGAAAAATGGGCAAGAGAAAGGATCTGAGCGACTTTGACAAGGGTCAAATTCTAATGGCTAGGAGACTGGGTCAGAGCATCTCCAAAACTGCAGCTCTTCTGGGGTGTTCCTGGTCTGCAGTGGTCAGTACCTATCAAAAGGAAAAGCAGTGAACTGGCGACATGGTCATGGTTAATTGATGCACGTAGGGAGCGAAGGCTGGCCTGTGTGGTCCGATTCAACAAACAAGCTACTGTAGTTTAAATGGCTGAAAAGGTTAATGCTGGTTCTGCTAGAAAGTTGTCAGAACACAGTGCATCGCAGTTTGTGGCATATGGGACTGCGTAGCTGCAGACCAGTCAGGGTGCTCATGCTGACCCCTGTCCACTGCCAAAACCACCTACAATCGGCACATGGTCTCTAACGTTTTCTTTCACGTGCAAGGCCGTACACAGAATTTAGGATTACCCAGGTCCAAAAAAGTATCTTGCTGCGGGGTTCAGGGGCAGGATGCCCAGAAGTGCCTCGTATTTAAATCAAAGGACCGACGTGTCATGAGTAAAATTTCTGTTGTAATGACATGATCATTCACTCTCTCCACGCCGATGATCCTTTATATAGCCTAGTTCTATGTGGTAATCATACGACGACGTTGGTTATCTTTGCCAAACAAGATACTTTTGCAGATCTAAAGTAGTGTTATTTTTAGGCAATTATATCACGTTTTATTATATACCTCTGAGGAAAATACCCAGGTCCAGACCTTGGTGACCTCAATGGTGGGTACTTTGTTGATCACATGGATGGCTGGGTGCGTGTACGTCGCTTGCCTGGACAACACATGGAACCAGGATGCACTAATGGGAAGAAGTCAAGCGGGCGGAGGCAGTGTAATGCTTTGAGAGATGTTCTGCTGGGAAACCTTGGGTCCTGCCATTAATGTGGATGTTACTTTGACACATATCACCTACCTAAGCATTGTTGCAGACCATGTACACCCTTTCATGGAAACGGTATTTCCTGATGGCATTGGCCTCTTTTAGCAGGATAATGCACTCTGCCACAAAGCAACAATGGTTTATGAATGGTTTGAGAAACACGAGTTCAAGGTGTTGACTGCCTCCAAATTCCCCAGATCTCAATTCAATCAAGCATCTGTGGGATGTGCTGGACAAACATGCCCGATCCATAGAGGCCCCACCTTGCAACTTACAGGACTTAAAGGATCTTGTGCTAAAGTATTGGTGCAAGGTACCACAGCACACCTTCAGAGGTCTAGTGGAGTCCATGCCTCGACAGGTCAGGGCTCTTTTGCGGCAAAAGGGAGGTCTATACAAAATTAGGCAGGTTGTCATAATGTTATGGCTGATTGGCGTATATTGCTGCTGTGCAAGAAATGCCTTTCTGCAGTAGGCTGTATGTTTGTCCTTCAAGTGAATTGTCAAAACATGCTTTATAAAGCTTTTTCCTTGATTTACCCTACTACTCCGCTAACAAATCAGGCTATATTGTAAATGTATCAACTGTAACTAAGGGGGGCGGGACAAATGCAAACAGGGAGTATACATTTGCTTCAAAGTTAATTAGTGGTGATTCAATCTTGCATTATTCATACATCAATTAGGCATGATCCATAATTATATCGATATACAGAATAGAAATGCATGGAATAATTAGCATTTTATCAATATTTTATAGGCCATTAACATCTACAAATCATGTTTCCAGGGGAGCTAATGCCTCATAACGAGGAGCCCAGCTCCCCCTGGCCCCCATGTAGTTCCATGGAAGCCTCCTGCCAGTCATTGACTCTGTTCTAGAATGTCTGAGAACATGGTTATTAACCTAGTGGGATATATGACTTGTGTTTAAATGAAATCCTTCAAAGGTGTTTTAATTATTTTCATGACTAATGAATAATATAGTTTCCTGACATTGTTTATCCCCCTAGTATGGATTGTGCTGGAGTGTGGCGGCTGAAATCTGGTCTGAGGAAGTGTAAGTGTTTGTTTATTTGTATTCCTGAAAACAATGCACATATTCAATTATTCATATGGAAAGTCCATCTGCACAGCAACTTTAAAACCATCGATTCAAATCTAACCCTAACACAATTAGGTCAACAGTAAAGCAACCCGCAGTCTTTAGAAGGAGCTCAGCATCCAACATGGACACATAATACTGTCCTGGGTCCCAGTAACGGTTGGTTTCACAAAGCCAAACCATTCCAAAAGCCCCCTCCACTCACGGAGTGACTACAATGCAAATTAATTTTAGGCACCACAAAAGCACAATGCAGGCTGTTCACTCCAAATCAGGTAACACCACAGACCACCCACAAGGGCCGAAGAAACCACTACAATCCCTCCACCGTGCCAGAGACCCACCCTACTTCTGCTCAATCTGTCAGCCTAAACCTACCTGACTAACTCTACAGCTTCATTTCTTGAAACGACAGAATTAAACTAACTTAAATAATGTGACAAGACTAGACAAAGAACAATTTATTAAAGTTAACTAACCCTATAGTTAAAAGTTACTTAACTTGTGGAGCTGACGAGACCCCCTCTCGGTTTCCGAGCTAAAGGCACAGAGCCCATGTACAGTGCCTTTCAGCCATATTATGCTGTAATTAGAGGGAAGCACAGGCCGCCCAGGCACTCTCCAATCCCTATCCCTGACTATCTAAAGGAGGCATCTAGCCTTCCCTCCTAACTATCTTCGCCGCTGGCCACACTACAAGTGGTGGACGGCACCCTCCTGCCCTCCTGTCCCACAGAGTAGCCTACCGGCTTGGATTGTTTGCTTACAAGCACGTTGCTTCCCACACCTTCTCGCCCCACTTTCCTCACACATGTATGCCCTCTCCCTCCCCCACGTCTGTGAAACCAAAAAACGGGCGGGATGATTAGTCATGTTTTATTTAATAGATCGCCAATTTTAAAACTTTTTTTATATCCAGAAAAGGTAAAAATATAATTTGTCATTGGAGATGACAATTTCCGAGGGTCCTCAAACTAATCATGTCAACCGAAGGCTTCCGTTTGAATAAATAACCGAATATAAGCCTAAAATAGTTATATTTCGTAAGAAAACACCTTATTATACATTATTCGCCAAAAATATACAATTTGTGGAATCCACATCCAATAAAAAACACAAAACTCTGCGCTTTTCAGTGGTCAATCAATCTGATGAGCAAAGGTAACGTAACAAGAATTTAGTAAGCCAACTGGATTTAGTTCAGGAAATAGCTGTCTATATTGTTTTATATTGCGTACAGAGAGAGAGCATAAGAAAAAAGCATATAAAACAATCAGTAAGTTCAACATGGCTAAAAAATATACAGCAGAGCGAGTCATAGCTATGTTTGCCGAGGATGCATTTGACAGTGACAGCTCCAGACAACTCGAGCAGAGGAGTATTTTGAATAGGGCAAGGATCGACTTGAGGACTAGTGAGTATATTTGATCGTGCTATCTATCATGCTATCAATATGTTGATATACTATATTTATACTATTATAAATTGTATGTGCACGTCTTCATGAGTATGTTACATGCTCTCTGTAGTAGTTGTGGCTCTAGGCTAATCACCTCACCTCTGTGTTTTGATTATTATTTATGTATAACTATTATATTTTATGTTGTATTATTTCTTATAGATCTGTAGTAGTTCATGTGGCTATACTATCACTTCACTGCTGTTTATGTATAACTATTATATATTATGTTGTATTTATTTGAGATCTGATGACAACAGAACATTTCGCTTTAGGTGGAATGCCCTGTTCTTCTCCATCGTCATCCTCATCACCACAGATGAGTTCTGTTGATGAAAGCACATCTGCATGGAAGTGCAGAAGGTGTATTGTGGCACTGTGCCTGATTCTAGATATTGTTTCTGACTGGCATGACTCTGGCATGCTTCTGCATTGTGAAATGGCTTTGAAACCTGTGTAAATAATTAGAAACGCCTGGTGTGCATGAGTTGTACATGTATGTAAATAGCATGCATAGAGCCGTCAAATCTTTGGCAAGAACAAGAGATATTTATTACAGTGTTTGTTTTTTTTTTGCTCATTCAGTGAGCTGAAAAGAAAAAAGTAAAAAAATGTCTGGTATAAAAAATAATAAATGTTATTGTTTTACACATAGTTGGCTGTCTTATTGTACATCTGTCTAACAATTAGGCGTTTCTAATAACATATAGCCTATATTAAAAATTCATATTATAGGTCTGGCGACGTCCCTGCTGTACGTTTCAGTCCCATAAACAGTTCTAAATTGGAAACAGCAATGCGGGTGAGCATGGTGTATAATATATTTGGACTATTACCAGGCCAGTAGTCTGCGGGTCAGCTGCTCAAATCCACATCTAGCTAGCCCATGTAGTTTCTACAGAGCAATCACTTAGCTCAATATTGTAAAAAACTGTCTCAATGTGTTTATGAAATGGAAAACAAGGGACAAATTTAGAATCAAAGAAGAAAATACAAAAATAAAGGAAGTCAGTGATGTGACATTTTCGGGGAAGATTTTGGACTTAAATAAAAATGTGATAAACATGTTAAAAAGCTATGCAAGAATATAAATACTAGTTTGAACTGCTTTAGAATGATAAGACATACATACCTTTTAAAGCAGCTCAACTTTTCATGCATACCATAATATCAAAAATATCCTATTGTATTATTGTATGGGCTCAGACAACAACGTCAACTGTCAAACCCATTACATCACTATACAAGCAAGCTTTGAAAATTATGGACCGAAAACAATCTAAATGGCATCACTGCATTATTTTGAACAAACGATAACTTGCTCAGCTACGGCAGTTTTTTCAAGTTTTCTTTTGTGAAATTGATTTTTAAATGTGTGAATGATCTTGATACAGCTGTGCTATTTCCACATGTGACCAATAGAAACAACTGCAGTATAACCACTAGGGGATCAGCACATGGAAAGGTAGATCATCGTAAAACCACGTTTGGTCAATCATCCTTTACAGTAAAAGGACTACATATGTGAATGCCTTACCAACTGTCATAAAGACACAAACTAATCTAACCACATTTAATAATATGGTTAAGTACAAATTGTCAATCATAAAATACACATAAGGATAAAAACACAGGAGGTTATAAGACCAAACAGTGTGGTTAAGTAACAAAAGGATAAAAACACAGGAGGTTTTAAGGGTAGGCAGTGTGGTTAAGTAAAAATTCTCAGTCATAGGCACGTGAGAAGAGAATTGTTTTTAACCTGGATTTAAAAATTGCTATATTTGGGGCATGTCTAAGATCCTCTGGTAATGTATTCCAAATGTGGACATCATAAGTGCGAAACGCAGCTTCTCCGTGTTTCGTTTGGATTCTAGGCTGTACTAGAGTGTAATCATTGATTCTGTTTGTGCCTGTACAGTGATATACAGGTGACACATAGACACAAAGTACACATTGTAAATGTAGTCCAGGTAAACATTCGCACACATCATATTTTATACTTGTAATTTCTTTTATTCTTTTATTTTTGTTGATTATGGTTACTGACTGTTTTCAAAGGTCTAACCAGGGACAGGGGTCGCAAATAATTTTAAGATATAAACCCTGCATTCAATGCATCTATTCCAGATTACTATGACCATGTGCACATGTAATCTGTTATGTTTATTGTGTTGTCCGATAAATAAAACAAAACAAACAAAAAATCTGCCAAAATCCTTCTAGTTCAGTTCAGTTTAATAGTAAATCTTTCACAAACTTGACTACTCCTTCCCAGCATGCCAGCGTTTTTTTCCGCTGGCAGGGCACTGGAGGTTATAATGTTATACCTACAAGGCAAAAAGCAGCCAGCGTCCGGTTAATGAATAAGACAAAAAAAAAAAAGAACACATGTAATTTACACAATGAGTTGAACAATGTTATGCCAATAGCAATTTGTGAATATAACGGCTTCCTCGAAAATAATTTGGACCACATCGACATTCCCCCTCTGCATACTCTACTTGTGTGTGCGTGCTCGACAATTTACTCCGTGCTCTAGTTTCAACATTGTGATTAGGGCTGAAAGGATTCATCTACAAACTCTATTACATAAAAGTGACTTCTTATCATTTTTATATCAAAGTAATTACCTAATTCAGATTTACCGGCATGTAAACAAAGGCGACGAGAAGTGTCTCATATGCCAGTCCAGTGATTAAAGCAATAAGAGCTTAGTCTCTTGATTTATTTATTTGTATTTTGCTAAAGAATTTAACCACAGAAAATTAAATGCAGGGTCAATATGTGAAACCTAAGACATTTATGTTATTAAATACAGTGCAAGATAATCTCTCTCATGCGCACGCACACACAAACACATCGAAACATATATCCCACAGCAATGCACAAAATACCACAGAATGCAAAAATATCAAATTGTGTAATTACACTGCAAAATCTATTTTTCTATATTTTAAAAATAAACACTGAGTTTGAGCCGAAAAATACTTAATACTAGTGAAATTATCTATCCATTCAGCAAGATAATTTAACTTGACACAAATTCGTAAAATAAATTGGTTCCAGTTTGGATACAATTCATAAGTGTTCATCAAAGGTTTGAAATAAGTATACAATGCTGTTTTATAGATTAATGTACTTGATATCAAACATGCTACAACACACTAAGTGAAATACACTGAATAATAAATAAATAATTAATGATAATACATGAATGAATGTTTAAGAATGCTACAAACTGAATTATGTGGACATTACTTTATTTGGTCTTTTAGCAAAAACTTTAATCCGTATCAAACAATTATTAGTCAAATAAACCCCCTAACTGGTAACCTCAGATGTAATCTATGGTGTTAGGTTTCCTAGATTATTGGCCAACATTTCTCTTTTTGCTTTAGGGTCAACCAGTAGTATGTCAGTTTTGTCCTCTTAACTTTAAGAAGTTATTACTTGACCATTTATTTATTGCAAATAGTAATGGAGTTTATAGTTGCACCATCATTTGTTTCAGTAGAAATGTATGTCATCTGAAAAACGATGGGAAAAATACATTGTGATCCTTAATATTATCACCAAGTATTATCATATTTAAAAAATAAAAACATGATTTGATTACATTAAATATAGTCTACTCATTTATTTAGTTGTGTTAATATGTTTATATAGCCAAGTTTTATGTGTGTGGGACATACAATAGTGTGCATGTCCTGTATCCTATACAAAACAGATAATACATTTTAAGAAGTACTTTCTTACCCAAAAATCTGCTTTGCTCTATTATAATGTAATATTTAGCCTACAATATAATATAAAGTTGATCGGAATAATTTTTTGACAAAGCTGTGCAACTCGGCAGAACACAAAGATTGTGGGTAGAGGTGAGTGCTTATAGGGTAACATCAAGTTAACAATGAAGATAAAACAGCTTGGAGCAGTTAAGCAATGCAGCGTAATTTGCCATGACAACATATCTCATAAAACCTCTGCACCTTCCGTGGTATCGGTTAGTTGACAAGTTACATCTGACATCACAGAGTTACTCCTGAAGTTACCTACATAAACCAGTTACCGTAGTAACAGGAAAATCGTGGAACAAATGTACATTATGCAACATTGCTTGAGGGTCAAAAATACTGTTTAAGAATATTTAATATTTTTAAGAACTTAGACAATTATATTTTTTGTTTTTAGTTTAAAATGTTGATTACTGTATATGTATGTTCTGTGTGTTAACATGTGAAAACTAAGTGTTTAAAAAAAAAAAGCTGGTTGTGTCAATCATGCAACGTGCCACTGACGTAAGTTTAATGAGGCGAGGAAGGCTTCTGTGACTGCAACCATCTGTTAACAGCTGACATGACACAAAGTTTAGGTTAGCCCTAAATTTGTGCTTGATTAATCTGATACCATTCAGATAAAGAAGCTCTCAATTGGGACATCACAAGTAGTAGTAGCATTCATAGTATTGTTGTGGCTATTAATATTATTGTGTTTCATTCTGCCATCAGATGCCTGTAAACTCACACTGGATCCAAACACAACACACAGACTCCTCTCTCTGTCTGAGGAGAAGAGTATGATAAAAGTAGTGGAAGAGGACCAATCTTATCCAGGTCACCCAGACAGATTTGACTCCTACTACTACCAGGTGTTGTGTAGAGAGGGTCTGACTGGGAAATGTTACTGGGAGGTAGACTGGGAAGGTGGTGTTGATATAGGAGTGACATATAGAGGAATAAGCAGGAGTGGATGGGGTGATGATTGCTGTCTTGGAATGAATGACAAGTCCTGGAATCTGTTCTGCTCTGCTAACAGATACATTGCTTGGCATAATAAGAGACAAACAGACATATGTGTGTCCTATTTTGTCTCTAACAGAGTAGGAGTGTATGTGGACTGGCCTGCAGGCTTTCTGTCCTTCTACAAAGTCTCCTCTGACACACTGACACACATCCACACCTTCTACTGTACATTCACTGAACCCCTATACCCTGGGTTTAGGTTGTGGCGGTCATATGGGTCTTCAGTGTCTCTGTGTCAGATAAAGGAGACCAAGTAGTTACCGAACACAATCACACAAAAACAAATTATCTTTGCAATTAAGAAGAAAACAATGAATACAATGTTATGTTTGTATAATAATATATGTTGTGTTTTGACCATTTCTAGTTTAAAATGTGTACACTTCAAGGTGAAGTCAGCAATGACGGCTAAAGACTGTTAATACTTGAACTGGATCAACACAAAAACACTTTTGCCTTAAATGCCTAAAGTGGCAATAACACTACTGGCAGAAACAGCTGTGCCTACCATGGCGGCAAGCGGAATGTTGAAAACACCATGATTTTATGAAGCGGAGGTTATATCCATCCATCCATCCATCCTCATCCGCTTATCCAGAGTCGGGTCGTGGGGGCAGCAGCTCCAGCAGGGGACCC
>JAODTR010004790.1:0-11816 GCA_025399935.1 Amblyopsis rosae | reverse complement strand
AGACAACACAGCCCTCAGGTTCATGGGGGCACCCAAACCTCTCCACCACGATAAGGTGATGGTTCCCGGAGAGGTGGGAAATAAACATCAAATAATATTTTCTTCTTCAATTTGAGATATTAAGACATTTTTATATATAAGATTTTAAAATGTGGAAATTAAAGTCTAGAACAAGGTTACAGTATGACTATATAAAAGTAAATAGAAAACAATGCATTACCTTCCCATGGAAATAACGTATCTTGGCTCAGGCATCTGGTCATATACCTAGAGGGAAATAAAAACTGTTCACCCGTGTTATACTTGATTAAGGACTAACCCTTCCTCCTTTCAGCTAATGTTTATCACGATGAATGGATGTGTGTGCGTGCAGTCATTGGTAACTGGAAAGGCCTACATAAAAATCACACCGTTCTTGTGAAAACGCTACTGATTTTGCAAGCTCCACCTCTACAGCTTGATGCACATCAGTCTGGCAACTGTTAGCTCGCTCTTCTGTCCTGACGCCACAATGGTGGAATTAGCTTGCGGCAGCAATCAGTACAGCAGAGCCACTACCCATCTTCCCTTCCTCAAAAACTTAAGACCCACCTCTTCAGAATCCACCATGGTGCTGCTACTGACCTCCCTACCTCACAGCACTCTAACTGAAACGCTCTTCTCTCAAACAACTTCATATCGAGTTTTCAGACTAATATGAAGAGCAGAACACATTTGGGAGCTTGCAAAATTAGTACCATCTAAAAAGATCACAGGAACACAAATAAAATGTATTTATACAGCTCTGGAGGAAAAAGGTTCAGCACTTTTCTAATTTTAATGTTTATATACATTGAAATCGTTTATTTACATGTAATACATTTTTTATTTCCATTTTATCTTTAATTTAGTTAATTATTACATTTACAATATACAGTATATATACACACTTTATTTGATAAATCTACATTACACTAAATTCGGCATTAATTGTTAGTCACGTATGTAGTTTTTGTTTAAAACATTTTGTAAACTAAATGTGCTAGATTGGATAAGCAAGTGGAATGTTAATGCCTAAAGAAAGTATTTTCATCCACACTAGTGGACCAACATTTCTCTGTACAGTTATGGTGGCAGGCAGCTTACTTTCCGCAGAGCTGGTGCCATCTTGTTGGTCAGGGTTCCTGCTACGATCATGACGTCTGCTTGCCGTGGACTGGCTCTAAACACCACACCGAAGCGGTCCATGTCATAGCGGGGAGCTGCCATGTGCATCATCTCCACAGCACAGCATGCCAAGCCAAAGGTCATTGGCCATAGTGAACTCTGAGACAGACACGCAGAGAGCAGTGTTTAACATGTTAAAACATTGTGTTTTCTATCAATATGAAACCATAACCATTTGAGTTGAGAAACTACAACTAATGTGTGTAAAATGCATATGGTTTCATGTTGCTGTTCTATTTATACATACTGTAAACACACACATACAGACAACGTGGCAAATTTAAAGAATTCACAGCCCACACAGATTTAATGAGACCAGATAATAATTCTATAATATTTTTAAGTATACTAAACCTGGAAATAATCTGAAAGTTTGAGGATGCATGCGCAGATACACGCACGCATGCGTGCACACACACACACATCAGCCCCATTTAAATAATTATGGGGCATTTGCAGACTGAGAAAGCCAAGCATCCTGTCACATCACAAGAAGATATCTGGAGCATATTAAAATGCAGGGTTAATCATACGCAAAACGCTTGCTAACTTCAAGCTAGAATCAAAACAAGTTCTGCTCCACACATTGAAATGCATATGGCATTGTTGTTGTGTGTGGGTATGTTTGTGTTCCTATTTATGGAGCCTGGGCTGTGTACCTGATTCTTTGTTCAGAGAACAGTAAAACTAGTGGAATGCAAAGTGATATTTGGTGAATCTGACAAAAAAGGGTATTTTAGTACAATAGCAGACTGACTATACTTTAATTGAATGCTGGGATAACATGGGTTGTCATGTTTTTCCAAAAATGAGAACTCCATGCCAGCAATAAAGTAAAAACATACAGAATTTTCTAATATTATAAAATTCAGGTAAATTTTCCAAATATTAAACTTTTCCATTACGTTCATAACAAATGCAAATAAAGTTTCTTGACTAGTGGTTTCAGACTTTGGACGTCATATTGGTGAGTTTAACCAAGCCAAGGCAGGGCCGAGTCAAGCTAATATGCCGTGGAAAAGCACCAATATACCATCCATTAAACACATTTCTAGCACAGGTCAACAAACCATCATAAAAACATGAAAGCCTTTCAGACATTTTGCCTACAGTATACTCACTCTGCGGGCCCAGTTGACCAGGTCATCTAATTTAGCAATGATGTATTCTCCCTTACTAGTGGGTACAACTGCAGCTGGTTTGGCTGCAGCCACTGCTGTGCTTTTCTCTCTCACTGGAACCACACTGAACAGGTATGAAAGGAAGAAAGGATGTCACCATGTGCAGGGTAACCAAAAGACACATACAGAGGTCCTTATTATAGCATGGCAACCTTGTTTGTGAGCTCACGCTCACCTGAAGTTAGCTTTCTCCCCTTTAGTGTTGTGCAGACTTCTCTGTTGTATAGTTAATACTGAAATTGGCCTGTAGGTAGAAGAGCAAGTGATACATGTATGAAATAACAACAGTGACGAATAAAACTAAGCAGTGATGAATAACACTTTTCATTATGTTAGGCATTTTAGCAGAATATTGAATTACAATTAATACATACATACACGACAAAATGAACAAAATTGTTGAGATCAAACTAAAGACAAATTAAAATATTTTTTTTTTTAAGAGTGCTCAATCTCTCCCATTTCAATTCAGTGGACAGGCAAGACATATTTTATGGGGGATTACAATATAGATACAGACGTTCATAGGTTACCAATACCAATTATATATTGGTAAAGTGTTATCCCTGTTAACATGATGATGATATTATTATAATTATTATAACAAGTCATACATTTTATTACCTATTACTTGTTCTATTGACACATTTAAATTATTATATCTGGATAATGTTGTTATTAATAATGTCTCTGGAGATCGCAAGACTGAAATGTTCTTACCTCCTTGAACAGAAGCCAAATATGGCCAGGCGAGGTGCTGGAATCAGAGAAGGGATTCACGAATTGTTATGAAGAAAGTCTCAATATTCAACTTGTTGTCGATTTTGTAACTATTTGCTGTTCTGGAAACAGGGTTTTCGCTGTCTGTTTGATTTTTGTTTACCCTATCTGCAGAATGGCTGGTCTATACAACTGGAGTTCGTCTACTGTAGCTAGCTAACCTAAGAGTAGCCTGCCATGCTAGCACAGACAGAGCAAGGTCAGTGTGCGTATGGAGTAAAATGACCCAGCAGAACACTGCATTGACTTTATTACATTAGTGAAACGTTCTGTTTTATTTGGTATGCCTCCAAACATAAAATATTACATATGTTCCAACGTGAGGCTTTGTATTATAATCAAAACATTACTTACCAACCAACGCCGCCATCTTTGATGCACAGATCATCTATTTCCGGTTACTACTTGGTGTGGCCGCGTGGGGGTGCTAGGTTTCACAACATTTTTAGAACAATGATATTATCTTATCCAAGTATTATTATTACTACGCTCTGGGTTATATTTTACTAGGGACTCCACCCAACGCCTTTTTTGACATACATACAATTTATCTTTGTAAAATTGGCTATTAGTAATTACTTTAAATATTTACATGTATAATAAAAAAAATCATCAATCTAAGAATATAGATTGTTCTTTTGCTGGCTTTAACAGTGAATATGAAACATTTCAATAGTAAGGGTTGCATGCAAGTTTTCATTATATCCTGTCACTATCTAATTTCATGAAATACTATTCAAACAAAGTGTGACACATCAGTAAGATAGTAAGGATTGGTTGCATGCAATCATCTGGTCACAGTTTGACATGGCTGAGAGCAATTGATTTATGTAAATGTTCTGTCCTCTGCACATTCATGTGAGGTTAAGGTGGAGCAGGGCAGCTTTGCATTGGATTTGGAGCCTATCCATCCTGTCGCTGACTCCGCTCCTCCTCTAGTGAACCAGGGACGTCCCCACTCAACACACACAAGAGCAGACTGCAAGGGCTCGGATCATTAATCAATAATTGAACCACTTTATTTACTGCTCATGGACCGTATTGCACTGCATGAGAGGAAACACCCATGGGCAGTTTAGAAGTTTAGTGTAACCTGTTTAAAGTTGGGAGGAAACAACGAAACCCACTCAAACTCAAGAGATCATACAGAAAAATGCAGAGGGCAAGGTAGCTTAACCCCATGTGCCACATACCATATCACACCAAGATAGAAAACTATCTTATTGCTTAATCAACACATGCACACAGTAAGAGGGGATTTCTGACTTCTGATTTCTTTGTTTAGGGATGGAACACACCTACCATTATCTCCAAAATAATTAAGACAATAAGACAATGTCTCACTTATGTTTATAATTCTGTAGTGGTGACAGTAAAAACATCACAATGGTCTTGTTGCCACAGTAAACTTTTGTCAAAACATTAGTCCGCAATTTGAGTGTTCAGTGTTGAAAATTCCAAATAAATGTATTTTCTTCCCATAATATATCCAAGAAAACAGATACAAATGGCTAAGAGATGCTTTGAAAGAAATGCTTATACACTCATGTTTAGTTATAATATTACTATGGTAAAAACGTTTAAACAAAAAAAGAGAATACTTTTACAAAGAGGTTTAATTTTTCCTTCATGATATACACTTAAGACAGTTACAATAAATCTATCTGGGAAGCAGTTGCTTGTTAGTGGCTTTGAGATCAAACCAAATTCTTCTATATATAGCATGGCTTTTAAGTACTTAAAAGTTCAAAACATTATATATAGGCACTGGAACAACTTGAAAGGACAAACGTTTAAGACTAAAATATTGTTCAAAGGCTTCCTTGCCATGAGCGAAACAAAAGAAAACTACACTTGCATTTCAAATAAAAAGCATGAATTCACATTACAAAACAATGTCCTGTATACGAAGAGCAAAAATACAAGTTAAGCCATCACAAGCTTGGAAGTGGCAGTCTGTGCAGACCACAGGAATGGTCTATTTCTGGACAAGATTTCCTCCTTCGAAAGAATAAAGAGCAGCTCTCTCCTCATCACAGAGTGTCCAGGATGTCTGTGGGTAAGACCTTATGAGATTGGCCACTCAGACCCTGTGACATCTCCATCGACAAGGAAGTGGGCTTGGCCTGATTAAAGAGCATATCATGTGCGCCAAAAAGCTGCTCTCTGCGGCCATAGTTGTATATTAGGAACAGATTGAGCGATAGCATGGCTAGGAGCGGGAACACGGTCAGCCCAGAGCCAATGCCTCGCCAGGAGCTACACATATGGAGGCTGCCCCAATACACCAGCCTGCAATCCAGAACAGACACACCAAATGAAATGAGATAGCATCACACGTGATTCATAAAGCATCAGTGGCTACACCCACACCCGTCTCACCTTCCCACGACAAATATGGCGACCAGAATAGGGATCAACTTCAGCTGATCTTGAGGCAGCAAAGAGGCCATTACAAGAAGGTTGAGTACATAGAGGAACAACTGCTCCAAGGACGCTGCCACAAACAGCTGCTGGACAGCACGGCGTCTTGAAAATGGCTCCACTGGACTCAAGGAACCGGTGCAGAACTGGCACACCGCACCGGTTAGCATGGCTAGAGGGAGAAAGGAGAAGTAGACATGTTATGAATCTGACACACTAGCTTCTACACTCTCTGCTACCTTCAGCGGATGCCATCTGACTGCAAACTGATTTAATTTGCTTCCCACAAGCACTCCTACTTCACAAATACCCTCCTATTAACTTTTTATCATCCACATCATCACAGTTAATCTCTGAATGATGTGCTTCATATGCTCTGCCCCCACCATTTCATTTTTGTCCGTGTGGGATGTGATTAAAATACTCTGAAATAATTAGCTAAAGCCTGGGAGACAGGGGCACTCTCTCTCTCTCTCTCTCTCTCTGTCTCACTGACTCTCTCTCTGTCTCTCTCTCTGTCTCTCAGCTGTGCACAGGAGGAGAAAATTACACTCCTCTCCAGAGGCCCAGTGATACTCGTTCTGCCTTGAGGTTGGAAAAGCACAGAATTAAAGGGCAGACTAGACAGAGCCATTCCAAGCCAAGAGGGCTAAATAACTTAAGTCCTCCCCTGGTGTAAATCTTGTGTTTGAACCACCCTGTGTTAATGGTGAGCAGGTGCAGGAGAATGAGTTACCCAGGAGGATGGGGACTGCTGCTACCACACAGCAGCAGAGAACGAAGGTGATGCGGCTGACTACGTCAGGGCAGTGTGGGGGGTTTATGGGGACGTGGAAGTAGAGCGCATAGAAGATCCCAAAACCACTCAGAAGCGAGGCCAAGACGGAGAACAGAGCGGGAAGCCGGCCTGTGTGGCAACATCTACAGCGGCAGCAGCCCTGGGCCCGGTCTGGGGCTGTGGGTGCCACATCGCGAGTCTCTCCCGGGGGCCACACGGTCAGCTCCATGCTGTCTGGGGGAGCACCCATCAACGGGCGGCACTCGTCCGCTGTAGTCGAGTCCAGGCGGCTGGACTGCGGACTCCATTTCGGGGCGTCCGTGCCGTTGGACATGTCTCCCAGAAACACTGGGCTGGGACTGCTGGTGCGGTTTTCCGTGTCATCTTCCAAAGTGTGCGTCGTGGCAGCGGGAGTGGAAACAGTCCTATCCAACACTCCTTGTTCTGCCTGGTGTGCTCCCAGATCCTCTGAGAGCCTTCCGCTGATCCGCTGGTGGCAGGAGTCAGAGCCTTCAGAGAATAAAGCACATTTGAATGTGATATTGAAAACCAAATATTCACAGATTTTGCTACCTCCGGTCTCATCCCACCCATTCAGAGTTTACTAGCGCAATAAAATGTACACTACATATCACTGTTATTTTGTTTGGCCTAGTTGCCTTTAAAACTGTAGTCAGCAATTCTAAGTGAATATAATTTTATTTTATTTTTTTACACATAATCAGCAAATATCTGCTCACAGTCCACAAACTGCCCATTTGGTGTGCGTGCTGATAATATAGACATTTAAGGGAGAGGTATTTTTGTTTCCATAGAGTTAAAATATCAATATTTTTCCAGTATCGCTGACGTCACCTTTAACAGACCAGGGTCATGCATGCTTAAAAAGGCAGAGTAAGAGCTCACTTCTGTGATGATCTGCTGCAGGCAGGGCCTCCAGAGACCGCTGGGAGCCTGTCACAGAGTGGGAGGAGGAGTGAAGTTCCTCCACCGATGACTCAGGGCTGTCGGACACCGGTGCCAGGGATATCTGGGTGTCCAGGTCCAGGAACGGGGAGAAAGACAGTCTGGCAGGGTCAATATCCTGGAGCTGGTTGATTATATCGCTGATTGACTCCTTGACGCTGTCGATCTCCTTTACATTCTGAGGGGTTATGGCCTGGCGCCCAGAGGTGGTGGTGCTCATAGTCGCACAGCCTGGAAAGATCATGTTTCTATGTTTTTACCCTCCACATAACAATATGGCCATCTTTCAAAGAGATCAAGAAAAGGTCAAGTAGGCTACGCCCATTTAGAATCATCCTGATTTTATGATAAGCTTATAAATGAAGATAAGTTATAACATGCAGTGTGTATACATTTCATATAACCCGCCAAGCATCTTTCCAGGGAAATGGGTTCTGACCATTACAGAATCCTCTAGCTCTCCGGTTGGAAAAAGTCCTGTCTGTCAGTGTAAAGGAATAAGTACATTAAGAGAAATAGCACCTTCATTTTCAAATACAAGGGGAATTGGGATTCCACATTACCATACTAATAGCCATAATAATTGACCATGCAATACCATGGAATATAATCATAACCATACACTAAGTTCTACTCTAAGAAAGTACTTTCCATCCACAGGAGTAGCAGATGGTGTATTAGGGCACAGTGATGTTACTTAAAACAACACATACAGGACTGAATGACCCACACAAATTTGAACAGGTCAGATCACGCAATTACAATAAGTGATTGGAAATAATGTTTTAACCTAGAGGATGCTCTTCCTACTTTTTGAGTTTAGTGTTTGAATATGTTTGGATGTGTTTTAGTGCCCCAGAAACCCATCTTACTGATGTTAAAGCAAGTAAACTGTGCTATAAAGTGCAAATGGCCATATCAGCTCTATAGGGGAGTTCACATTCTGATAAAGAGTGTGAGCTAAACTCCTCTGAAAGAAGATCGAACACCACAAACTACCCATCCTATATGGTTTCAAACCAAACCGTTAATGTGATGCTGCAGGTCTTGTTTAAACCACAAGGGTAAATGGATGGACACAATTAGTACCTCTTAAAATCTAAATCCTAAATAGACTACACCCAGTTTCTTTTTTGAGGTGCAGTTAGGCCGTAAGTTATAAAGTATACTTAATTAATAGCCTGAAGAAAAAAAAGTTTCTTAGGCATATGCCAACCTTTATGACATCCATGGTGTCTACATTCGTGTCTCCAAAACATAGCGTAATTAAATAGCCTATACATTATTCCAACCAACTTGCTTGATCGTGATACGAACGATGGAGTGCTTTTAAAGTAACCGCGTAAAGGTAAATGTGACAATAGGCATCAATAGCCTATAATAATTTAACGTCAGATGATGAGTTACAAAACATATACAAAATCGTCTCACATTATAAGAAAACAAGTAGACTTTTTCTCACAAATAAAGCTTCAAAAGGTTTACGTCCCGCCAGGCTGCGGTGAAACATCTGGGGATTGCGTTTGGGGTAGGCTATTTGGGTGCTTTGGCCACGCGCCAACTGCGCTGAGGGCTGGCCGCCCGATTTTAAGAGTCGACACGCAGGTCTTAACTACGCACGTCATAGGTAGGATACGTTATCCAAACAAAGGCGACTTTACCATGTAGGGACTATTAGACTTCAATTACACGACAGCATGGATACATTGTGTATTTCAGGTTTGGCACAATGCATGTGAAAGCGCGCGATTGGCAACGTGCTTTTGCTCAGGCACATTAGTCCATCCTAAACAATCCTTAAGCCTACATGCCATTAAGACGGTTTTGACTAAAGTATCAGTAATCAAAGACCCATTACAATGTAGAGGTTGGCTATAATACATATTAAACAGTTAAAACGTTTCATAAGACTCAAACACGGTGCTCAGGTAGCCTATGTGACTCCTAAATTTTAAACTAAAGCAATTATCTCAGTTTGAGACTATACAAATAGTTTAGGCAAATGTATAATCTGCGACTTCAAAAGGCAGATATATCGTAGACTACAATCGTCCAATTATTGTTATAATACTGACAAATTCCTTAATCTGTTCATTTTGCGAACCACCCCCAAGTAAATAAGTGATTTTTACAGTAGAAAACATTGTGTTAATTAACTTACTTTTTTGGAGACTGCAGAATGTTACAAGTAAATTATAACTGCAGAATAACCGTTTGTTCGACTTCAATCTTCCCTCCCCCTTGCCTAGTGTCTCCCTGTATCTGAAGTTCTGAATCAAATTTCAAGACATACAAAATACTACGCAGTGTCTCCGCCCACACACTTTCTGGGTACCATTTCCAACAGACCATATGGAGAAAATAAGTCCGAAGCGGATACACCGGAGGGGGTAGGGACTGGCCTGCTCTGTTGTGAGGTTTTCATAACCTCACACACACATCCTGTCACCTGTAGATAGACCAACGAGTCCAACGCGGACCAATGTTCACATGGTTTTCCCTCAAAGGAATCCAATGATCATGTAAGATCTGTAAGTTAAGTTGCAAATATGGTCGCTCTGCCTCTGCAACAAAAGATCTTACTGGCTTTTATACAAATATATGTTATTTTTTCCACCTTGGTATTTGGGTGCCTATAGGTGAGTTCCCTTCCTGGGTGAGTTGTTAAGCAGGGAAAGAGAATAGAACGGGCATTGACAATACCAGCCTTTGTGCTATATCCACGTGCTAAAGGGACTGATTTGAGGTGGAATTGAATTTCACTGTAGTTTTGGTGGATAGGGTCAGGAAGTGGTTTAGCTGTAAAAATGTCAATAACAATAAGCAGGCATTAAAATTCTCAACAATAAAATTGTTTTGTGATAAATATGTATTAAGTAATATTGAGCAAATACAATATAGGCATATGTGCTTGAAATGGGAGTTTAATTGTTTTCCTTTATTTGCAGATTCATCTTCAAATTATTAAAAAGCAAATTTAATATATATACACAGGGTTGGATTCAAAGTTAATATATCAAACAATTGATTATCTATGCAAATAATACATTATACATCTCAATTTAGAACTTGTTACGTTGCAGTGATTCGTTACATGTGTTGCTCTGAGGACCAGGGGTATGGGACAAGAGGAGGGGGCTGCAAACAAACAAAGGTTTTCTTCAACAAAGTGTCAACTACATGCTTGGAATGCCACACTACATAGCCATTCCCAAATACCATTAGGGCAGAGACTAGAGAATGAAGGGGGGGGGGGGGGTATATCACGCCGATCTGCCTCGCCCAAGCATCCACAGATTATAAAGATGATCTGGAACCATTTGTTCAGTCCTCTGATAGCAGTCTGTGAAAGTGGTCCTTCCTCCTCTTCAACACCTCACGAAAATCATTCTGCACACACAAAAACAATATACAAGTACACATCTCATATTATATACCATTTATATTTCCATACCATCCTAGTGTACGACATACTGCCGCTAAACAAAAGTAAAATATTAGGGGGAAATACGTAAAAGAACTGACACAAACACAAACAATACATGATTACAGTAGACAATATAATAAACAACACTTATGTGGAGAGCGATTAAACACACCTATCATAATATACTTTATTGACATAGCACTTTTCATTTCATACAGGAGGTTGAAGCTCAAAGTGCTTTACCACCGAAATGAAATGCAGTAATATTCAATGAGACAGGATTTTACAAACAAAGCATGATAAAATACTGCAATAATGCATGGTAAAAATAAAACTATTACGAGGTGTGGATCCTTTCCCATGTTAATGCATTTCTGCACAAGAGGGTTATGCTGCCTTGCGGAGCAGACAGTGCAGTATTTTACATTGTAGAAGCAGAAATGCACTACAAATGACTTAAAAGAAAAGGTTTTGTGTTTACCCCCGCCTCCCTGCCCCATAATTTGATCAATGTCTATGTTGCCGAACGCATCGATGCACACAATAAACATGACAAAAGGGACTGGAGGAAGATGAAATCGGCAGGCAATCCTCAGGCACGTAGTGCCCGGTGGAGAAAATGTTCTGTGTTGAGTGTTTAACAGGCTTTAGTAGCATACAACTGTTGGCTATTGGGCTTTCTTCTGTACAAATTCACTGGCTTCCGCTGCACGTCAATGTAGAAATGACTGTAAAAGGCATGACTTCATTGCTCTCAGTAAGTGTTTAATTACTTCCATTCGACACACTACGCTGCATGTGACTTCTTTAGGGTTGGGTATAGGGATGTCACGATACCAGAAATTTTGTAGTCGATACCAATACCAGTGAAATTCCACGGATCTCGATACTCATTTCGATACCACCGGGCAAAAAAAAAAAAAAAAAATTTAAATTTTTTAAAACATATATATACACACACACATTATATACATCCATACATCCATCCATCCATCCATCCATCCATCCATCCTCATCCGCTTATCCAGAGTCGGGTCGCGGGGGCAGCAGCTCC
>JAODTR010004789.1:0-11817 GCA_025399935.1 Amblyopsis rosae | reverse complement strand
TAGAGTCTGCGCCTCTCTACAAGGGTAAGGGGCCAATGTGACAGGGAACTGTCACCTCGTTTACGGTGAAATACAAACCTCAGCCACACAATAAATGTTAGTGGCAACCAACAGACACTGTCATAAACGCAGCAGGAACGCCAATAAAGTGAGCTGCAGTGGTTTAAAGGAGTCATTCCATGAAAAACTAATATTTCTTCTTGTTTTTTTTTAAAATGGTTATGTCCATGTGACTTGGGTGAACTGTTACCTTCCCGGTCTGCGATGGCCATAGAAGGAAATGAGGCAGGGAAACAGGCGAATTAGAAATGTGTATAGTTGCTATGCACTGTAGAAGATCCTGACAGTTTGTTCCCACCCAGCCATATTGAGTAGCATTCAGCAAAATATACAAGCTATAGAACTGAAGTACACAAGCCGGAAGTAAAGGTTTAATGTTCAACATTAGATTACCAAATCTGTAAAACCTATCTTTTGATAACTTGTTGGCTACCATATCATAAACACAACTCCAGTCATCTTGTCTGGGACAGTCAGCAATAGTGTTATTCAATCAAGAGCATGACATGTACATAACCACATTAGATTAATATAGGGTATTGTTCAGTAACAGTAAACTGATTACAAATTTCCATTTATATGTTGTGTTGACTTAACCTCAGCAGCGCTAGTTGATAAAGACTGACACTTACAGGTGTCATACCACAAATGTATCCCCTGCCTAAAATTGATCAGTGATCGGTCAAATCACACAAAAACATAACTATCTCTGTGATAATTAGCAAAAATAGCACATGCCTTTGTTTAACTAATATGTATTTTTTAACCTAATAATCACTAATTGTATTATGTTGGCCAAAGTGCTAGCAGCTAGTCTAGCCTAAAATAATCTGCCTCATAAATCTTCCTGTAGTTGGCAAGGACAGCTGCAATTACGTGCTATAGTAACCCTTCACTCATGAAATAATATGCGCTTGTGGATACATATGGCTGTGATTTCGTGCTACAGTATTCCTTAACCTTCATTCACGAAATAATACGTGCTTGTGGATACATATGGCTGGTTATCAAAACGTCACACCTCTGTGGCTGTCCCTACACATTTCAGGGCTGTGACCACGGCTGCCGTGGCGATGTTCTGGCGAGGTGGAATGAATGCGCAATGTTAACGTCTTCAAAATAAAAAAAGGGCTTGTGGTTCAAACTGATATAGTTGCACCGTTGCATCTGAGTAGATAGCAAAGTAGCAAAGCCAGCCCTAGCGTTACATCAGCACACTAAGGCTGAATCCCATTTCACCTCTGTAACTTCGTTGCAAGGGGCAAGGGGTAGGGGCAAGGGGTGAAATGGGATTCAGCCTAAATGGAACAGGGGGCGGGGTGAGCAGTAGCGCATTGGATTTAAAGCAACAGTCACTGAAAATGGGCATAATATGGTGCTATTCCACATAATCGATGTGGTATTTTCACCTAAGCATGTCAAATACATTGAATTGAGACCTCAAGGAACTGTGTCAACATGTGAAAATGGGCATGGAATGTCCACTCTTTACTCCTCCATAGTGCCCACAATGGAAGCCTTTGAGTTTGCAGGTGTTTTCTTATGGAGAACTGTCCGACGTTCAATCCTGTTTTGCCCAGTTTGAGCCACTTAAAAGCCAATGTGTGTCAATTCTAGTAGCATAATGCGATTCCAGCATTGCATTGTTCAGCGTTTTGTCTCCCATCACAATGAAGCCCCTCAATTGAGATGAACTACTTTCAGCCAAAGCCACACCTTGATTCTGTGTGAATACACATCTAAAAAGGCACAAGACTGGACAAAGCACATGGAATGAACACACCCATGTAGCGTGCATGCTTTTGGGGTTTTCCTGTTTGCTTTGCATTGTTTCGCACAAACATCCCCCTATCCAGTGGACAAACATTACACACTGATTAAATGCTTTTGTAGCAGGCCATGTAGCATACTCACATGAGATCAGGCCTGTACCGGTGAATGAGGGCACACAAGGCTAGGCCGCTCTTCCAAGACATGGTCAGGTCTGTCACATTAACATTCTTATAACCCTCCGTTTGCCTCTGGCACCAGTTCAGCAGCTTGCTGGATCGAGCTATAGACTCTTGAGGACAGCAGAAAGTGAAAGACTGATTTTAACAGCGGTTAAAGCAGCAGACATCAGACTCCTCTATTTAAGCCATTCCTGGGAAGTACAGTAGTATATAGTCTGTTTGAGCAAAGGTGGTCTGACTCAGGGTCACCCATCCAAAACAAAAAATATATAATAACAGTTTGATAATGTAAATTACATATAATTAATAACAATTATATTTACATACCAAAGAGCAAATTAAGCAAATGGAATGTTAAAAAGGGATGCAGAACATAAAAAAGAACAAACTGTTAGAAGTGCCCTCTTACTGAATATATAGCCTGCTGTTCCTAACCATTGAGAAGTAATGGAATATTTACAACACACGTTAGCAAACAAAATAGAAGTTCACAGGATGCAATCATTCAGTCCTTAGACACTTCATTAGACATTTTGTTACTCGTAGGTGATGGTACATTCATGAGCTTCACAGCAGTTAAGACTTCTAGTCATTAGAAAACCATTAGAAGCTGATGGGAAGACGCCATGCATTCAAGCATTGGGTTACCTGGTAACTGCTTGTGTAGCAGGTAATTTGCTAGAGTGAAAATAGTTCATTGTTACACTTTCATCAAATTGGAAGACTGAATAGTATCAACCAGTTTTACTTCTAATCTGCTGACCCAATGCACAAATGTGTCATTGGTTTACTGTCTGAACAACTGGAAAGCATTGACAATTAGTCAGTAGTATTGTAAAAGTTTACCAGAAGGCACACCTAAACAAATACCTGCAATAACTGCAGCTGTGTTTACCCTGCAATCACACAGCATCAATGCATACACACAGTATGTAGAAAATCTATTCAACTAAAAATTATTCACATTAGTGAGAAACATTACAAACCATTCCTGGCCAGTTTTGGCGTTGATGAATTGATCACGTTCTCCATTTCAATACGCATTTCCCTGGTCTCCCCCGTGTCAAACAAGTGTCGTACCTGATGGGGATCAAATATGATCTTTACACAGGTTTCACACATCTCAAGTGGGAACACTAACCATTAAGAAGGCGTATGGTGTAAAGAATGGTTTGAGTCAATAAACAACAGGAGAGAATAGATGGTTCTTCCAGTCCCCCTGACCTGGTTAGGCCTGAGGAAATTGAGGCTGATGTTGGGATAGCGTGTGGTTGGATCCACACTGTAATGACTGAAGTTTTTATTGACGTTCTCTGGTGTCGTCTGTGGCAGCAGACGATATATACTCTCCCTGAAGGTAAGAGGGGATGAAAAAGTTAAGTCACTCCTCAACTGCGTAACAACTCCCGCTGAGAACCCAAAATAGAAAAGGCTGTGCTATTGGCCAAAATTGATAAACAATGCTACTTGGCTAAAACAAAAGCCCCTCCCACACCTGGGTTCTCTTCTGTCATTCAAGCACATTTGTTTCTAAACAAACTTTTAGGTTTTGAGAGTAACGTAATCATATAGTGTCTATTTAAGATACCCAAATTCCAAAAAGTTTGGAATAGTATGGAAAATGCTAAAAACACAACAAATGGAGTGATACACACTGTACTAAATTAGAACCACTACAACACCATTATTTTATGTTTTACCTTGTGACTATAGTTTCAAATGTGATGACTGCAACATGCTACAAAAATGTTTTGACAGAAGAGTGTTTACCATTATATATAATCATACTTCCTTTAGTTTATCTATAAGTGTTTGGGAACTGACACCAATTTGTGAAGTTTGGCAAGTACAATTTCCCCCGATTTTAAAATGTAGGTCATTATTTAGGTCTTCAAGAGCACAAAAGTACAAGTGGCTAACAGGCACCTTCATGCAGAATATGATTTTGAGCTGTCCTACTAGAAAATACAGGGATCATCGAAAGTGACATGCAGTACCCCCTATACCATGATGACAGAGGTTGGCTTTGGGACCAGACACTAATAACAGTTTGGTCAACTGTACCCTAGCTATGGGAGATAATTATCACAACACTGGAGCAGAGAAGTCACATTCCAATGGGCTCTTCTGAAAGCCTCTCTGGTCCTATTAGGACAACTGACGCCTTGGCTCCAGAACAGTCACATTTCCTAGTAATGCACTCAGAGATAAAAGGGTGTGCTAAAATAATATATGTGTGTGTGTGTGTGTGTGTATGTGTAAATGTGGTCTTGTGTATTCAAGGTTTGAGTCAGTTCGTCAGGGAGCAAGTAGTCAACATTTCCACTGGCTCACCTCTCGGCCAACACCTCCAGCGGGGCGTTTCCCTGAGCCCAGCTACGCACCATCCAAGCAGAGTCCATGGCTGCCAGGAAACCACGGGCGATCCCAGTGCCCATGGGCCAGAACGGCTAGGAAGCAGACCGACACACAAGGCGGTCAACAACCCGACCACAAGCAAAACACTGGCAATGGGTGGATCTGTATTTAGCTACGAAGCTTTATTTAACGCAGGCGGTCAGTCCAGCAGGAATTATTTTAATCTTTTTCCAGATTCAGACTGTAGTGCATGATAATCACATTGTTCTGTATGGGAAATGGACTGCATTTATATAGTGCTTTACAGTGTTTTGCCTCACATTCACCCATTCACACGCCGATGGTAATTGCCGCCATGCAAGGTGCGACCAACCACCGGGAGCAGTTAGGGGATAGGGGGGTTAGGCATCTTGCTCATGGATGCTTACAGGTAGGACAACACCGGGGTTTAAACCCACAACCTTCTGGCTGGGAGCCCAACACCCAGACCACTAGACATCCATGCCTGTATCTGGCATGCTTCAGTATAGCTTTGTTTATCCACTCTTTGAGAGAGAACCACACTGATTATACTGGATTGTATTTTTAACTGTCCTTTCTTATAACGCCTGGGTGTCCACCAAACAACATTTACAAGCACGTCACAGTATATTGACCAACAGACAACAACTAAACCACATATAAGCACCGCTGTTTCTCAATTGTCAATCCAAGCTAAACATGAGAAATATACTCTTACAGCGATCTTACAGGAGAAATGGAAGCTCAGCTGCAGAATATCTTCAATGCAAACACAAGGTGCATCTTAGCAAAGTCAAAGATGACAGATTCACAACATCCTGGGTAAGTTAAAAGTACCCTATAAATGCTAATTGCTAATGTCAAATCTCTCTCAAGCTCCACTCACCTCCAACAGACTGTCTCCTACGATTGTGACCAGAAGCTTGTGATCATGCCGTTGCCTCACCAGGGCAGCATTCTCTGAGGCGTACATGCAGGTGAAGTCGAACATGGCCACGTCCGGCTGACCATAGTGGTTGATGGCGAAGTCCATCTTGGGCAGCTGGTGATTGGTGGAGAAGGCTGCTGCCTCGCGGGCGTAAGACAACAGGGCTGCCTGGTCCACATTGGCTCTGGACAGCAGCATCTCAGTGTCTGTGTAATCCTGGGCCACAGAGGGAAGAGATGTGCGCATACTTTACATTCAATGTGAGTGTAGCGCTTGACCACTGACTGGGAACGGCAACAAGTGATGTCGCACCACAGAGGGAAGGCTAAACAGCAATGTGGCTCTGAGGAGAGGGACAATACCTTCCAAAACAGCACCAGGAATGACAAATGCTCTATATTTCATGTAGGAGAGCTGAAAGAATAGCAGGTTCATTGGAAATATGGTCAATCAAGGGTTTTTCTTAAGTCGATAAGAAGTACTCATAGCTTTAGCATTTATAATATTGTATTAGTCAGCAAAGATCAATTAAGCACAGGGAAACAGAGCTAATACAACTGAATGCTCTAGTCTCTACATGTATATCAATACACACACACAGATATGAGCTGTGCTTAAGAGGGTCTAACATGTCAAATGTTATCCATTGTTTTAAGAGGGTGAGGAGAAAGCACATTCTTCCTCCATTGAGCTTTGAGCTTGCCCTGTGCCAGACTGGCTAGTAGGTCCCAGGCCTGAATGGGTGTTGTTCTATGAGTCATGAGGTTGCCTGAGGAAGTGTATAGACTAGCCTGACAATACCTCCACCACTTTCCCAGGGCAGGAAAAAGCCCTTTCCATTTCTAGAAAACATTACCTTCCAGGAACCATTGAATTAAAAAAAAACAAGAACATTTCCACAAGCTATTACAATACAAGTAAAGCAGGCCTATTTACATTAAATATACATTAGCTTGTAAAGTTTTACGAGAGCTTCCATTCCGTTTGAGACATCATAGAATAACAAAAGGAAACTGACTGAAAAAACTTTTCTAGGGAACCTATAATGTCATTGAGAAGTGTACTTTTAATTATCTAGGTTGTGGATAATTATACTGTATTTATCTGCTGCTGGTTTAGAAATTTATCTAATTTGCTGCAATAAAATGTCAGTTCTCCATAAAAAATATCTTCTGCAGCAATCACAAACCATTGTAATCTTTGTGCGTAGAAGCCTGACGTCCTAAACCTAAACCTTTTGACTGTTTTCCTGTGGAGAGTGGCCAGATGAAGGAAACGACATGCATTATGAGGACACAAACAGCAGATTGTATGTGGTGGGAGCTTGCAGTACGTCTGTGCACGGTGATGGCCTGGACAGACCATTAGGTTGACAATGGGCGCAGAGACAGGACAGAAAGGACAACAAAAGATAAAGTCTGTGGGCTGTGTGTGCAAACATGGATCTAGATAGAACAAATGCCTGCATCAGACAGACAGACAGACAGACAGGCCTAGAGACATATCTACCGAGCGTAGTTTCTCTTCCATTACTCACATGCAGAATGACGCCCTTCTCCAGGAGAGACTGCTTTTTGGCCGTCATCACAAAGTAGTGTGTGTCATCCTTGTAGTAAACAATGTTTTCCAGGTCAATTCCTTAACGTGACAAATAGAAAGAAATGTAGTTGCATACATTCTCAATCCACTCCCATAGTGCTGCACCCGCTAACAGCCGGCAGCCAGCAATGTCATCATTAGGCAACAGCAGCAGCAAATAAATGGTTGGCAACAGAAAAGCAAAGGCCAAGGGACTGCCATGTCAGCAGTAAACCCCGCTGGCAGGACTGCCATTTAAAAATCAACAATTAAACTACCGTTTAACCATTTCACAGTGTTCGTATGGTCGATTTTGAGTTTTACCTAAGCTACAATGAAGCATTAGCAGTTTAGCTCATTTGAGCAATAATTATATCTATAGTAGTATGGTTAGTGAAAAATGTACAATTTGATGCTTATTTCGTTTTTCTGAGAAGTCATCTAGACACTAAATAAAAACATAGGTATTGTAAATGAAGATCCTTGCGTGGTGTATTCTTTCTAAAACATAATACACCTGTATTGATGTCCCATCACTAGAGCAGAACTTCTAATAAGTGGTTATGACAGACCTGTAGCTTCTCTGAGGTCCTGAAAGAACTTCTGGTTAAAGATGAAGGCCACTCCACTGATCTCCTCCACCTTGGCCTCCGCTGTAGTGTTCCTGTTGATGAAGTTAGCCGTGATGGCGATGGCTAGTTTACCCCTGAATTCCTTACGTCGGAACCCTGGGAAAAGCAACGGGTAAGTGGAAGATTAGGGATACAGATCATTGCACAGTCACAGAACAGCAACACCACAGAATGAATGGTCCAAAAATTGAGACTGTAAACCATTTAATTAAATTACTGAGTATTTCTTACATTTTTCTTTAAATCAACTACAATAACAAACCACAGTGGAGATGCTTACATCATAAATACAACCAGATGTCATGACAACACAAGCCTTCTAGTGTTTCAAGCTGTGTTAGTTAGGATATGGCAATCCCACAGGGAGCTTGCTTCCTCTCTTTTGATGTAGAAGGAAGAGTAAATAGGGGTCATGCTAGTCCCCTCTACAGGGGTCCACTCTCTCTCAGTGAATCCCATTCACTACGGTATTACAGGAAACAGACAGTGGATAAACTGGCAACTATAGGAACTAATGACTTCCACTGCATGCTATGTGGGTTTCTGTTCTGCAGCACTGGAGTGAGTGATGCAAGTCACTCCAACACAGATGTATTTTGGTGAGATCATAATATCTCTCGACAGCCTTCCCAAACTGGTCCAGAAAACACACAGTCACATTTTGGCCTGTGGAGAATAATCACAACACTGCATTTGGACCACTGGATTTCTCCTCCGCAATGTTAAGTGTGCTTCTACATGCCTGGTAGGGTGTTCCGCCGTCCATCTGCACCGATGACGACATCAAACTCCAGCTCATTTACAGGGTGAGTCCTGGGGAGAACCTCAGCCCTCCAGCCAATCCCTGTTAAAGCATGCCATGTGTCAACAACAGGAAGTGATGGAACCTCGGGCACAGGTTACATTTCTCTTGGAATGGAACAGAAAT
Source organism: Amblyopsis rosae (assembly GCA_025399935.1). Classification (NCBI taxonomy): domain Eukaryota; kingdom Metazoa; phylum Chordata; class Actinopteri; order Percopsiformes; family Amblyopsidae; genus Amblyopsis; species Amblyopsis rosae. Next base: position 3,360 of record JAODTR010004789.1, on the reverse strand, counting down.
GCATGCTGCAGTGCTAGTCTTGTTGAGCCCAATCACCAATGTCAGAAACACAACTAGAAGCCAACATTTGGAAACTAGGGGGTTGGGAATGAAGACTAATGCACCCTGACATGACAGAGTACAAGGAGCAATAGTTTGATACATGATTACTGTGACAGAACATTACATTACTGCAACACAACTCTGTATACCAATTGAAACCTTTTCCTTGTTTCCACATGACATTTTATATATTTTTGTACTGACATCTTTTATGGGTTATCATCACTTGGTGTTTTATTTTCATTATTGGTTAAACATGTGTGAGGCTCACGTTCACTCTCCTGATCTTGAGGGGGCTCGATCATCCCCTTGAACTCTACGTTGACGTGGATCTCAATGCCCAGGAGGAGAGCCACTTTGAGCAGCATCAGTTGCAGCTGACGAATACCTGCACAATGTTGATCCAGGGAAAACGGCACAGATGAAAATGTATTCCTGAATAAAGATTCCTGAATTTTTCATGACTAAAGAACATTTTTAGATTCAATGCCTACATTCTTGAACCTTCACTGTCAGGAATAGCCTTTTCTGTGACCCCCTTTAGTGTAAGTCTCCTTTCGTAGAGGTTCGACCAATACGGCTGCCTCCCTTATATATCTCCGATCGCCTTACAGTGTAAATACTACCAGGCCCCTCAGATCATCCTATCCATTCCACAGCCTCGTGCATTTTCTGTTGTTGCCCCGATACTGTGGAATACTCTGCCTCTATCTGTCAGGTCATTCCCCACTACAGAGACGTTTAAGAAAACGTATCGCTATTCATTAGCCTTTGTCTCAGTTTAGGGGCAATATGCTAATTTGACCTGTTTGTCCCATGATTTTGTATTATTATTGTGTATTCCACTGTATTGACTTGTTGTTAATTGCATTATGTTGTACAGTAACTATATTTTGTACAGTACAGCACTTTGGTCAGCATTGTCTGTTTTTAAATGTGCTTTATAATTAAATGGACTTGACTCACTGATATGGTCTATTGCACCGGCACAGAACTTCCCATAGAACTTCTTGGCCCCCAAGCCCCTGAGGTCCTGGATGGTGAAGGGCCACAGGTGGAGAACATTGTTCCTTGAGAAGGCATCCCTCTTCTCCAGGAGCACCACCTTGGCCCCCAGGAAGCCCAGCTCGATGGCTGTACGCAGGCCACATGGCCCCGCACCAATGATCAGACACTGCGTAGGAGACGGTAGGATATCAGGTGCACATCTACTGCAGGATCTGGCTTTATGGTTAAGATCATTATCATCTTATATACAATTCAGTTTTTATTTTAAAAAGGTCCCAAGACATGATACCTATGTTCTTTAGCCAAAATGTGACATCATGCAATCCAATTATGGCCCCCCGTTGTGACATAATTTCTGGATCAACTAATCATATCTGACCTATCCCGTCTCTCCTACTGCAACAGCCAATCACGTCAGGGTGAGAGGAGTGTTTCTGCATGAAGTGCGGTACGCAGGCATACCTTAGCGTTGGCGCACGCGCGGCCCTTCTTGTACTCTTTATGGGCTGCCCTCTTGTCCAGCTTGGCCCAGAGCGCCTTGGCCTTCCAGTAGTTGAGTCTGGACTTGAGCTTGTGGTAGAACACCCGGTAGTCGCTGGGCTTGAGCTCCAGGTGGTCGCACAGCTCCTGGAAGGCCTTGAGCGTGCCCTTGCAGGTGGAGGCCTGGACGAAGTTGTCAAAGAGCAGGTGGGATCGCTTCACGCCGTCTCCTCCAGCGGCATCCACGCCCCCGTCCCCCATGGTCCAGAGTCAGGAGGGGGCTGTGGGAGCCCCTCGCCCTGCCTGCAGGCCAGCCCGTCTGTCTGAGGGGGTGGTCTCTACCTAGCAGCCTCAGACATCTTGGCGCTGGAGGAAAGAGACACAAGAATGTGGTGAACGTTTAAAATTGACTTTACTGCACGACTACGAACTTAGAAATACATTAAAACTCTATATTCTCAAATAACATGACTGCCTTTCTCTTATTTAATCTTTTTAACCTCTTCATCCCTATCTCCCTGGATACAACTTTTTTCCTTTCTCATAAAAGCATGCTCATACATTAATTTGTGTTAAATTAAGCCTGTAATGCCAGGTTCAGACTACACGACCTTCAAAGTGGTTAGATCGATGTTCAGCACACATTACACGACTGTCTCTCTTGTAATCGGTTGTCTTGACGTCGTTGTGTGATTCACACTACGTGACTGATCGGTGACAGGGGGTCACACACTACAAGACGTTTCATCAGCCTAAGTCAAACTGGAGCTTGGACATTGTTTCATGAGCATATATATATAGGCATATCTCACAAGCAAGACGTAATATAGGCATATCCCTCCGTAGTAGCATGCGCACCTCCTTAACACGGAGCCGGTAGGCTATTTCTCAACATATTTAAATCACAATATTTACCACCACTGATGTGGTTAGAATTGTTTAAAATTATTTGAATCAAATATGAAGCATTATCGACAAGGGATACGTAGGTCAGAGAGACTTGATGTATTCCAGTATTTTCACGTGTTTCTTCAAGCAGTTCAAATGACTCCAAAGACTTTTACTCCTCCCCCTTGTTTTCATCTATTCCTTGTATTGTGCTCTCATTGGCTGTAGGTTGTAGCGGCTGTCATTACCAGCCACAACACTGTTCATACAGGATTTTTACTCCCTGACAGGTAAATATCCAGCCTTGCGATGCCTTGCCAACATGTCGCCGACACTCTCAGCTGGTGTTGTAAGCAATTCAAACTACACGATCGTCGCTCACGGGAGCGAGCTGTGATTTCCCTCCGAGTTGGGGCTTTTGTCTGCGAGCTCAAAAAATCTGACCGGCTAGAATTACTATTCTTCTTGGATGTATTCAATGTAACAGAATATGTATTAAGAAAATCATTAAAAGGTCAAATTAAATTTGCTATTCATAATTAAATTGATACATTAATAGGATTAGGATTACGGATTACGTTCAAAATATGCACGTGTGTACTATGCGATATTTGCACAAGCAAATTGCTATGCTGTTTATATATCGCCTTGTGGAATAAATCTAGCTTTATTTGGGCAATGACAGATTATATGGTTAGTTAAGAGGCTTCCTGTTTCAGTGATGTATGACATCATGTGTGGGACATGTAATAAACAAAATGAGACCTTATCCAGATATGGGTTGGGGGCAACACCGGGGTTGGGGAAGCTCTGGATGAAGCGGATTTATTCAGATAGATTTTTTCAGTAGACCTGTGCTGCTGTGCATATATCCATCCATCCATCCTCATCCGCTTATCCAGAGTCGGGTCGCGGGGGCAGCAGCTCCAGCAGGGGACCCCA
>JAODTR010004787.1:0-11819 GCA_025399935.1 Amblyopsis rosae | reverse complement strand
CTTCTCCCCGGGGCTATGCCACCCAGAGGGAGGCTCTACTCCTTGTCAGTCCCAGAGACAAGGGCCACCGAGGAGTACGTTAGGGAGGCCCTTAGGAATGGCCTCATCCGTCCTTCGACCTCACCGGCAGCTGCTGTTTTTTGTTTTGTGGGATAGAAGGATGGGGGACTTCGGCCCTGCATAGATTATCATGGTGACATCAAGAATAGGTACCCGCATCCATTAATGTCGTCAGCATTTGAAAGGCTTAGGGGTGCCACCGTCTTTACCAAGTTAGACCTCCGCAATGCCTACAACCTAGTGAGGGTTCACCAAGGAGACGAATGGAAGACAATATTCATAACACCTAGTGGTCACTATGAGTATCTGGTCATGCCCGTTAGTTTTGCCAATAGCCCAGCTGTGTTTCAAGCCCTGGTGAATGATGTATTGAGAGGCATGTTGGACTTCCACGTGATTGTGTATATCGATGACATACTGATATTCTCAAAGACCCAGGAACAACACATTCACCATGTGAGAAGCGTCTTGCAACGGCTCCTGGCCAACAACCTTTTTGTCAAGGCTGAGAAGTGTGAGTTCCATGTCCCCAACATCTCCTTCTTAGGTTACGTGATATCCGCTCAAGGAATCTCCATGGACGACAGCAAGGTACGTGCTGTCACACAATGGCCGGTCCCTACAACGACAAAGGAGGTGCAGAGGTTTGTGGGCTTTGCTAACTTCTACAGACGCTTCATTCAAGGATTCAGTGCGGTCATCTCCCCTATACTGTCTCTCATTAAAGGGGCACCCGCCAGGATCGTGTGGACTGCCGCGGCGCAGGCGGCATTCGAGGAGCTAAAAAGGCGGTTCACCACCGCCCCATCCTGAACCACCCCGATGCGGGGAGCCCCTTCATTGTGGAGGTCGATGCCTCGGACACTAAGCCAGGGGCGGTCCTTTCGCAGCGCTCACCCGAGGATGGTAAGGTCCACCCGTGTGCCTTCTTCTCCAGACTCTTTTCCCAAACAGAGCGCGGCTACGACGTGGGGAACTGGGAGCTGTTGGCTATCAAGTTGGCCTTAGAGGAGTGGCGCCACTGGCTAGAAGGGGCGGTCCACCCTTTCTTTATATGGACAGACCACAAGAACCTTGAATACATCAAGGAGGCGAGGAGGCTGAATCCCCGACAAGCCAGGTGGGCCCTTTTCTTCACTCGGTTCGACTACACCATTTCTTACCGGCCAAGGTCTAAGAATGCAAAAGCTGACGCTTTGTCCTTCCAGTTCTGTCCAGAGAGGCCAGCCCCACAAGCCGAGACTATTATTCCGGGGCCGTTGATCGTGGCTTCGGTTCGCTGGGACTTGGAGGAGAGGATCCGTCGGGCGCAGCGAGGTGGCCCTCAACCCGACAGCGTACCAGAGGGCAGGCTTTTCGTGCCGGTGCCGGGCTGAGGTGCTTCAGTGGGGACACTCCTCCAAACTGGCTGGCCACCCCCGAGTTGGCCGGACCCATGACCACCTCCAACGACGGTTCTGGTGGCCAGCGATGAAGGGGGACGTTCATGTGTTTGTGGCAGCCTGTACGACGTGTGCACAAGAGAAATCTCCGGCCCAGAGGCCACAGGGCTTTCTGCACCCCTTGTCTATACCTCATCGCCCCTGGTCTCACGTATCCCTTGACTTTGTTACTGGGCTCCCTGATTCCCTAGGAAACACAGTCATTTTGGTAGTGGTAGACAGGTTCTCGAAGACCGCCCACTTCATACCACTGCACAAACTCCCCACCGCCAAACAGACTGCAGAGACAGTAGTATGGGAAGTGGTTAGATACCACGGGGTTCCATCGGACATAGTTTAATTTAAAATATGTTTATTTGTCACGTTGTCAGACGTAGCACCATCTCCATCACAAATGTCTCTGATGTCTGACAGGAATTGAGATTAGACCGGAAATAAATAAATAGAGAAGGCTGTGTGTGTGAGAGAGAGATAAGGGTAAGAGAGAGGGGGAAATAGAGAGAGATAAGGGTGAGGGATAGAGAGATAATAGTTAGAGAGGGAGAGAGAGAGATGGTTGAGAGAGATAATGGAGAGACAGAGAGTTCACTGCAGGTGATCCATGACGTGCAGAGAACCATCATTTTGTCAAATAAAGTTGGCATATATCCTCTCTGGCACATTAAATCTAGGCTACTAGATTAAGCTCTTGTAGCAGAATGGGTTTAAACATCCCAGGACAGTGTTCCTCGCTAGTAGATACCATCAGTTTCTATTTAGCCTACTTTCAACTAAAATCATTCAACTTTTTAAATTTTATAACAAAATACATCGATTCTGTGTTAGGATGTGCTTTGAGCCCACGATTCGATCTTATCAAACATAATAATTTGTTAAAGCGCTGTAAACGGGATATGGAATTGTCTGTTATCAGTTTAGACTATGGGCTGTGGACTATGCAATAACGACAGATCAGATCGATACACTTGAAAGTAGCCTACAGTAGGATGGCTAGACATATGCTGTACGTATCATGTCACGCGCATGGACTCGCAAAGGGGTTATAATTTCCATTTAGAACGCTAAGGTATTTTAACAAGTTACTTTCTTGACCAGGTAACGCTGTAACGTGAAAAGTTACTGTTTAATGGCAGTATCTTGTGATGTAACAAGTTACTTTTCAAAGTAACGTTACCCAACACTGTTCGTAAGTCAGGTATATGCCTAATTACTGACAACATGGCAAACATTGCTGCCATTAGTTCTTCTGAAACAACTTTGTGAAATCACAGCGTATTGCTTACAAATAGACTTGAGTGTACAGAAGGCAAATACAGTTGCTGTCACTTAATAAAGGTGCTTTAGAAACAAAAAATATGTCCATGTTTTCCTGAAAGATGAGGTTGACCAAAGCAACTGATATGTTTTAAACTCTGAGCTATATCTGACATTAGGTTAGGTTATTTTTCATGTTCCACTATGGCAAATTTGTTTTTCATTCAGGGTTAAAATAAAACCAGAATACAAAAACCTCAACAACATTCTTTTTCTTACTTTGCTCGATGTTTCACCATGGGAATCGCCTTGGGCGTGACCAAGTAGGAAGCCCAATGACACCACGTCTGTCCTTAGACAGACAGGTCGAATCGTGGGAGGGCACCTCCCCTACATATTACCACGGCGACCGCCCTGCCCAGGTAAATGGAGTGCATTTATATAGCGCTTTTAGCCAAAGCTCTTTACAGTGTTTTGCCTCACACTTACCAATTCACACACACATTCACACACCAATGGTGATCGCTGCCATGCAAGGTGCAACCCACCACCGGGAGCGGTTGGGGGGTAGGGGGTTAGGCATCTTGCTCAAGGATGCTTACAGGGAGGTCAACACCGGGGTATTAACCCACAACCTTCCGGCTGGGAGCACAACAGTGTTTCACTATGGGAGATCCCGGATTGCACCTCGGCCTTCCGAAGCCAATCACACGACCAGGTCTGAGACAAACATCAACAGGTCAGGAAGTCCCCGTTCCCAACACAGCATGTGCCAAGGATGGTCCCGAGACATCCAGCCTGTAAAGCCGAACAAACTTGTGCGCCGTAGCTCAGCTTGCCGCAGCGCATATGTCCTGCACCAAAACACCCCTAAACAAAGCCCACGATGAGGCGTTTAAACCAATTGGAGCTGGCAATCCAATATACATGCCAAGAATATAGTCTCCACAATCCAGTGGGACAGCCTCTGGCGAGACAAAGGCCGCCCAATATATGGGTGGGTGGGTGAGGCCCATGACACAAACAGCTGATCACTTCTCGTGAGACATTGCTAACAACAAACAACAGATACAAAAACAAAGAATAACTTGGTTATGGTCCTTTAACATTTTTTTTGTAAAATAATTTATTAAAGAAATTCATCTTACGTTTATTTGCATTTTATGATTCATGACATAAATGTAATACTTCACAAAACACATTTTTGAGCACATAAATATATTAGCCATAAGCGCTGTTTACTGGTGCTGGTGGAGGACTTGCAGGTGGAGTGAAGAATTAGCTCACAGTAAATAAAAATGATTCGGGAGCAAAAAAGGATTAGATCAATTACATTTATGAATAATACATCTAAAAAGTATATAATCTGTATCAGTATCAGCCGATTTTGCAGACCAAAAATCGGCAATCGGTATCGGACAAAAAAATCTAGATCAATGCATCCCTACCTTTACAACTATGGGGACTGTTCTTAGGTGCTCAACCATTTAATTTAAAGGGAACTAAACAACATGGAAACGCTGATGGACTCTCTCGCCTCCCACATGAATCACACCCTGTGGAGGACTCCACTGATCCAGGTGACGTGTTCTGTACCAAATCTGTACCAAATAGAGTACACACTGTCACACGTGCTCACATTCAAAACAAAACAAGTAGAGATCCTGCAGTGCATCTGGAAAGTATTCACAGCACTTCACTTTTTCCACATTTTGTTATGTTACAGCCTTATTCCAAAATGGATTCAAATAAATGTTTTCCTCACAATTCTACACACCATACCCCATAATACCAAAGTGAAAAAAGTTTGTTTGAAATTTTTGCAAATGTATTACATTTAAAAATTAAAATAAATCACATGCCCTAACAGTTCCCCACTGCAGGAACATGGACATTCAAATACAAATGTGCCAGAGTGCAGATCTGCCATTAACCATACTGTAGCACTCAAATTTATTTTAGTCCTAAAGTCATGAAACGACGACCCGAAGGCAAACAGTTAAACTTCCTCTGAAGTTGATTGTCCTGGCGGTCCAATAGCATTACCCTTCCTAAGGACCTGCCTGTTATAAATGTCTACATGTTTGGCCCTGAAATGTTGCGGGCCAATATAACAGGACCCCCAGTTCTGTTCTCATTGGACAGATTTAGATTTCCAAACCATGCAGCAAATGCAGCAACCAAAAGCAAAAAACTGTTTCAAAGAAACTTCTATTTAAAAAAAAAAGAGTAGAGACCTCAATAGAAACATTGTACATTTTTCTCAGAAAACTGTTTACCAAGAACAATAGCCAAATATACAGTATGTGGCTACAGTATACACTATGTCACTAGATTAACTACACTACAGTACATGCACAGAAAATAATTTTTGGCATGGCTGTGTTGACAAGCAGAAATATTAGCCTTACAATAACAAGTTATTGTCAGTGAAGGTTTTTGGATATGCTTGTATACCCCAAAATAAGAAAGTGAAGCCGATTATATGTTAGCGCCAGTGAGTGGGTTAATTGATATATTAGAGAGTTTAGAGTTGCTAATCGTCTGGGTTTAAGTGATTTAGACTCAGGAGTATTGCCTAGCCCATTTTTTGTTGTCATGGTATTTCTGTGTCCGTTTTGACGCATTCTTAACCTTGAATAGAACAGTTCATATTGTCTGACACTGACTGTTTTGATTTTCGATCATCATGCTCAATAATTCCAGCTCATGCAGAAAGCTAGCATGCGCTGTCAGAGTAAAAGTTTCTGGGGGCTAAATTGGTGACCACACAATGTTTTTGAGCTTTCACACCCAAATGAGCTTTATTTCATAGTGGAGGCAGAGCTGTGAACCAGAAAATGTACCCACATCTGTGGAAAAGCACCCTGGGTGCTGACAGACAGAATGAGCACACACACGCTCCCAAATCAGATGTCAATGGAATCACAGACATGTTTTGTAAGCACACTCTTTGATTGTGTTATAGCACCCCCAGGGCCACAAAATGTCCTCCCCCTGCTCTTAGTGCTGTGCCTTTGTGTGTGTGTGTGTGTGTGTGTGTGTGTGTGTGTGTGTGTGTGTGTGCGGTGGGGGGAAGGTAGTATAGAGGTGCCAGCCATTCAGCCAAACCAAAACAGCAATGCTTCTGCAATGCTGCTTCAAGAGAAATTTCTGTCACAAATCAGGGTAATAGATTATTGTAAAAATAATTAATATTACGACAATGCCAATGATGAGAATGATGACTTGATTATTCAGGATCATTGTTGATTATCTGACTGGAATGCCAAATTAACTTCTATACATCAAAAAAGAGAAGGCTTATATTTTCCGCCATCAAATTCTATTGTTTTGTTTTTCTTGTTTGTTTTTTTTCACTTCAACCTCTGTGGACCGAACCATAATTACACACGCACACACACACGCACACACGCACACACACACACACAGACACACACTACAAACACACAGGTGAGCAAGCTCATCATTTGAGCGCTGACAGGTCAGTGCACGGTCTAGATGAAGGAATCGACAGTTCAAGGTGACGTCTAAGGCCGGTTAGCTCAGAGCAATGCACATTGTAGTGCTCTGTGTGTGTGTGTAATTGTGTGTGTATATGTGTTTGGTCTGCAGTTAATTTCACAAACTAAGTAGCTTCCCCGCACATACACTTACACAACTGTTATTATTTTGATTAAATATTAAGGCCGGGCTAAGCATTCTCTTTCTATTTCTCCCTGTCTTGCTCACTCAAACCCATGCCGTCTCAGACAAAAACAGGCATATTTTCATGTAATGTAATGTAGAATATTTACCACATGCAGTCAGGGCATTCTAGGGAGTTTTAACATGTTTTTATTACCAGTTTCCATCGAAACAGCTATTATAAGGCCCAATATAACCCAGCTGTCAGAAAAATGCCACGGCTATCAATATTACAGCCAAGATATTATTCTTTTAGTTTGCTTCAATTAATTATGAACGCGACGGTATTTTGGATCTCATTTCAGGCCTTAAATTGGTTTGCGAGCATAAAAAACCTTTACTGTGTACACCCTACAGCGAAGCAGAGGACACACACACACACACACACACGCAGGCGCACGCACACACAGACACACAAACACATACTTGAGGACAAGGGTTGATAAATACTTGTCTAAAGTCATAATGGTTTTGCAAGCATTTTATCATCAGGCTTTTGTTTCTAAAGTAAAAAATCTATAACACCCTATTGTTCGTCTTCATCTGTTGAGGGCTTAAAAAAAGAAAAGCGACAGAATTAGAGAAAATGAACACACATTCCTTTATCCTCTCCTTGGGAACTGTAGTTGTCTCTGGTGTGTGTGTAAGTGAACAAGAGGAGAGACAGGTCTTACGGCCTACTTCCCTCTCTCTCTCTCTCTCTCTCTCTCTCTCTCTCTCTCTCTCTCTCGCTTGCTGGTCTTGCTGTCTTCATCATGCTTAACTCTCTCTCTCCCTCCCTCCTTGGCAGTGGACAGTGGGAGGCTGGGTGATGAATAGAGGGTGTCCGACATGGTTCTTCTCTCCTGTCTCTCCCCACTCCTCCTCCTCCTCTTCTCCCCTGGTCTCAGCTCACCGCACTCTCTCTCTCTCTCTCTCTCTCTCTCTCTCACTCTCTCTCTCAGGCCAACAGCGTGTGTTCATTCCTGTCAGCAAAATGGGCGCAGATTGCACACACGCACAAGTGCGCAAATACACACACACACACACACACACCCATGCATGCACACGCACACACACACACACAAACTCAAGCACACACAAGCACACAAACACACACACACACGCACATCATCCCCAATGTGTAAAAGCACTGATCAACTTAAGAGCAAAATGTCAACAACAATGCATGCACGGGCACACTCACACACACACATTTGCACACTCAGCCAGAGTCTATTAGCATCTGCGATGCACACAGTCTGGAAGAATCAACATCATTGGTTTGTTTAATATCATGCAAGCACAGTCTATGAGAGATGCAAGTAACATAAATGAAATGATAAAAATAGTGGCACTCAAAACTCTCAACCATGAGTGTGAGCTACTGCACTTCCCAAAATGAGTAGAAGCAGTGGCATCTTTCAATATCACAGCCTGACAAAAGGTACAGTAGAATTAACGTAATATGCAATATAGGGATTTGCATGTCTTACTGTTTATGTAGTTGACATTTCGAGGAGTGCATTAACGAATATCGCCCACCAGCAGCCTTTTCCTTATTCCTGGGGGATTCCGAATGGATGCAACTAACCATGGACGCATAATGTATGCCAAGAGACAACATACACAGCCTCTAGGGCCAAATGCAGGTTGGATGAAAAACATAAACACTATACTATGTACAATAGACATTCACTGTACAGTATGTGGTATTCACAATCATCGATTGATCAAGATTTATTTGATTCACATTTTTGTCGACTGTGAATTATTCTCACTTTATGATTTTAGGGGTTCTACCCGAATGCAGATGTGGCCTTTATGATAAATGATGAGCATTATAACAAATAACATGCCAATTGTTTATATTGTTGACAAAAACTCCCTTCAGTGGCATAGGGTGCCCTTTTGGAAGCTCTGCCCCCAAGATTGGGCATGCCCTGCCAACTTCGGAAAAGTGTTATGTGGTGCGATCTACAGGAAGCAAGCAGACAGTGAGGAGATATTTGCTCAATTTGACAAAACGTCTATTAGCTTACAATCATTGACGCCACATTTAAGTTTTGTTACTTCGCTCAAACTTGCGTAAGAAAGAAAGAAAGAAAGAAACAAAGAAAGAATGAATGAATGAAAGAATGCAAGCCTGCAGTCCTGGTGAGTGGTCAATACCTACCTTAGTCATGATGGATGGAGGCCCTGCAGCTCAAGTTTAATCTATTTTTCCCCTCCAACCCTCTAGTGACGCCGCATCCTCCCAGAAAACCATTATCAAAGTAAATGGCCGAGACTCCAGCAGCACATTATATTTAAACCTGTAAGAAGTCTTAATACAACAGGGCTCGCCCAGCTGTTATCAATACACACCTCAAATGGGAGCAACATGTCATACGTCATATTCAGTCTCATAACATCACAGTCCTAGAGGGCCCCCTCATACTGCAGAAAAGTGCACTTCCCTTGACCCTATAGTGTTGTAGCCTACATGAGAACACTGAAGGAACTTTATGGAGTCCCGGCTCGTGTTTACATCCCATTTAGTGCGACCATGCATTAACTGTTGTATAATTGAAGAGGCTAGGCACCTGCTAATGATTCTCTTGACCCTGGGCCTGTATTTGCATTGTTTTTAGCTTAGCACATGGCTAATAGCTAGCCCGAAGCCGTGCTGGCCTCGACTGAGGATCGAACAGCGATTTCCTCTGCGCCAAGGGCGAGCTATTTACCACATCATTTGGAACATTAGTGAAAGGCAAATGCCCAAATGCAAACACAGCCATCCGCTGTATTTCCATAAAAACAAAAAAAAAACAGACAGCTCTTATACACAGGCAAATATACTCTCTCTCTCTTCCTCATTCACACACACACTTTACAAGTTATAGCTGAAGCAGTGTGGCTCAGGGCTTAGGTGAATAGGAGCAGTGGCAGGTGCTATTTATTTGGCTGATGAGGGTGTACCATGCTAGGGGAGGGTAATGCAAGGGACCAGAGGGCCTGACAAGCCCAAAGCCTGGGCTATGGGTAAACGTAAACAGGACACTATATGGAGGGAAAACCAGGCACCACATGTTCTCCCTCACCGCGCCTATTATTTTCTTAAATTGGACTGTAAAAGCTTGTATCTCTGCGGCTTATACGTGTCTCCAATCTGTGACAGGACAAGAGAGCGAGCAATCGAGCGAGTGATAAAAACAAATAAATCAATTTCGGCTGTTGGATTTATTCTGCGACCACAGAGAGCACCGGGTAATAAAAACTGTATTAAGCCAGTGCTAAGCTTCGCTTGCATTTTTCATTTTATGTGCACACGATGTTTGTGTGTGTGTGTGTGTGTGTGTGTGTGTGTGTGTGTTTGGCTGGTCGTGAGTTTGCATGGACACCTGTGAATTAGCATGCGCGTGCATGTGCATTTCATCTTCAGCATCTCTTATTGTTTGTTGTGGCATATATGTGAGGCTGTTTCGCATAGCATATGTGTGATATCATGACCAATATACAGTAAACCACTGGGCTCCATTTAACAACACAGAAATATCTGTCGGAGTGTACAGTAGCTGTACTGCAGCCATATAAACCATGCTGTGATGCTCATACCCATGCTTTATCCACGGTTTTCTGCCGTTTGCTGTCTGCCTCACTTTCTTTATAGAGCTTATTACTGGGAAGTCAAAAAGCATAAAAGTCCCAGTTAAAAGGGAAACAGGCCCAGCAGTAAACAGTTTTTCAGAGCATCTCTCTGATGCTGTGAAGATGAGGATATTGGAGGATGTGTATATTAGCAAAATTGCCCCCAAATGAAATTAAAAGAAATACAACTTTAAGGAAAATAATTCTCTGGGACATCATGGTGTCTCGAGGCGTTCACACTCGAGAACGGGCTCTGTTACTTTAATTGAAAGAGAAAGAGAGACAGGCGGCGAGAGAGAAAAGCTGTTACGAACAAGAGCATGATTTATGAAATCCATCCCTCCGTTCGTCAGAACTTACTCATTATGTATGCGCAGTGGCGCGATCGCGAGAAGACTGATGAGTCGTCGTGATGGTGTCGCAGGAAGAGGAATGGCGGCGCTAAACTCCGCCAGTAATCAACTGGTGAAATTAAACATCAAAAAAGCAGAAATGATTGTGTGCGGCAAAGCAATTTGTCTGCAATTAGCGGCCGGCCGCATGACTCACGCACAGGCGCACACAAACACGTACGCTTAATGGGACCCACTGTGTGTGCGTGCGTGTATTGGTGTGGGTGCGTGTGCAGAAAGTACGGCGCAGGATAATCATAAAGATGGTAGTTAATAAGCTGGAGGGACATTAACAGGACCTCCTCGGGCGAATGGTGGACAGCTACTTAATTTGTCAACAGCCCTATTGACTTCCCCTGCTCCTATATTTATAGTTGTGTTACTGTCATTCATTTGGGCTAGTTTAAATCGGGGGTTGGGGAGGGAGGGGGTGAGAGAGGCCAAGGCAGAGGTAATGTATGGTTAAAGGAAATGCCAAGTTATTTTTTTCTAACATTTTCATAAAGTATCCCATCCAATTTTACAGCCAAACATACGGACAGGATATGGTTCAATATGGTCCGATAGAAATAATTAGTCCTGCATTTCCCCGCTTGCAGATCTATACTACTGTTATTTAGGGAATTCTGTATAGAACTCAATGGGAGAAGGGTGATATACTAAAAACAGTAAACCACTGCTTTATAACGGCCCAATCTTAACCTATTAAGCCAATTGTGTGGTTGTACTGAAGCAAGCTGACAGTTGTGCATGTGTATAGATGTATCAACTGTGAGGGGAAAGGCTTATAAATCTTATTTTGGGACAAAGTCACCATGTGTTTTTTTATCAGATTGGACTCGAGATTGTACACGTGCAGTTTGTATGTCTCGGTGACCGCTGAAAGTGCAGTTATGGCTCTCCCCATTTATTTAGATATGGTCTTCCTAATAGCTGGCCAGACTTGTTAGCAAGATGGCTGCCGAATGAAGCATTGCCACTGAGCATCAGACTTGCCTATATGCTCTTTAACGCCGACAGCAGTTTTTTTTTAATGATGGCTACATTCTTCTAAACTTTTATTTATGTATTACTGATCGTTGTTTACATGTACCGTGTTCAATCAATTTTGTGTGACCGTCTTGTCTATGAGTTTGTTGTTTTTATGGGCTGGGTAAATAATTTGCCCTACTTGGGCATTGAATCTGAATCTACAGTAAGTACTACCCACCAATATATCCCGACTTACACAAAAAACATTTTGAGAACTGTATAACGACAACAAACAATGTTTGCGTATATTGTATGTTGTATGACATACATATATACATCCATCCATCCATCCATCTTCATCCGCTTATCCGGAGTCGGGTCGCGGGGGCAGCAGCTTCAGCAA
>JAODTR010004786.1:7500-10000 GCA_025399935.1 Amblyopsis rosae | reverse complement strand
ACAATAACTCCGTCCACACTGTAAGGACGAATAGAAGCACACAATACATGAAAGACATTCACTTTTCTTTGATACAGTGTGTTTTGTTCAGATGCTGACCATGGCATTACGAGGTACTGATAATGTAATTAACCGGCGATGATAGTGTAATTAAGCAACATCTGAGAAGAAAGGCTCCTGGAGTGGGGTGTTGGTGGAGGCACACATCAAAGCATGTGGCATCACTTTAAAGGCCAGACTGGCAGGGTAAAACATTTGGTTTAGCATGGCTCTGCAGATAGCCTATATGAAACACCACGAGGGACTGCAGGCACAGAGAATTAGCTGATGACACAAAATCGCCTCACTGTGGCGGAAATAAAGCTTATTTTTCTGGAGGCGTGTGTCCGCGTACACATGGCATTCTGTATGAAAACGGACAGTGATCATATCAAACGTAGACAAAGATGGGAACAGGAGCACTATTGTTAGGCACATAGAGTCTATATCAGCATACAGTCTCAGCAGACGTTACTGTGAATATAATGGAACTCAGGTGAATTCACTTAGGTATTTACCTCTCTGTGCCTCATTGTGAATGCATTAACAGCTTCAGGGAATGTCGTTAGACAGCCCCTCTCTCTCCCCCCTACTCTTGCTCTCTCTTTCTCTCTCCGTGTGCGTTGAACCAGCACAAATTCGGTTTTATTGTATTTATTTGTTTATTTACTCTTATCTCTTTTCCATTTCAGAGGCTTCCTATCAGAGACCTGCAATCCTCTGGAGCCAAGTGGCGGGGGAGCCGCGGGTTTGTGTGCATTTGTTTTTCAGCGGAGTCGCAGAATTAAAATACAAATTGAAAGGAAACAGTGGAATCATCACTTCTGTTATCATCAGCGCTGTGCTTTTTCAGCTCACACCGTTAACAAACTCCTCCAGGGCAATGAAACAGAAAGCAATGAACTGCTCTCCCCTCATGACGCAGAGAATATCTTTAAAGTGGTGGTGTATGCTGACGGCCGGCCGCCTGACTCATGTTGGCACTGCATGACGAAAATTGTTATTTTAAAATTATTAACTTTAGAAAGAACTGCTTTTGAGAGTCAATGGTGCTGTTTACTGGTTATTTTGAGGATTCAGTCAGTTTTGGTGCCATTGATCTCTTACATGTCTCAGATGATCTGAGGAGAGACTTCCTGGTTGAGTTTCCATGACAGTGTCTGTTAGCACTGTTAAAATATATGGTCTTTAAGCATGCGTCCCTGTACTGGATTAGATTACCATCGTCCAATAGCGATGGAGAGACTTGGGCTTTACATGCACTACACCACTTTGTTGTTTGTTTGTGTGGTTGTATTGTTGTAAAATGTGTTGTACATTATGTACTGTATGTATGTATGTATGTATGTATTACAGTATGTATGTAATATATGTATGTACAGTATGCCATGTAATTTATGTATGCACCTATGCATATATGTATGTCATGTATGTATGTATGTATGTATGTACATACAGTATGCATTATGTATATATGTATGTAATGTATGTATGTATGTACAGTATGTATGTAATGTATGTACATACAGTATGCATTATGGATGTATCTATCTATGTATGTATGCACAGTAATGTGTGTGCAGTATGCACACTGTATGGGAACAGTTCTCAAGTAAAGACAGTATATACAATACCGCTTTTCATCTAGTATTCATATGCGATTGACAGTGAAATACCATTTATTGTAATTTACCAGTGATTTTCAGCATTGTTTCCCAGTCCCAGCTGCTTGGGTATTGTTGATGTTGTTCATTAAACACATTAAAGCATCATTCATGCTCACCTCTCTGGTAAGTGACACCCTCAGTATTCTAACCTGACAAGAACAGATATCTGTCTCTTAAGACATCCATCTGGGGAGCCGTCCATTGAAACGGATTCAAGAGGGCAGGCGCTTTCAAAAAGACACTTTGCATGTGATTGGACGAACCTGTGAACCAGCAAGTCTGTTGTTATCCACTCTTGCAGTAGAAAAGATGGGATAAGAGTTGAAACATATTTTCCATTGAGAAAAGCCTTTGCTCTTCTAATAAATTCAAATAAAACCGATGCTATATTGAATTATCTCTAGGCAATTTTGGACTTGCGTTGTTAAACCACGCCCGTAGCTAAACCACAACGCTGATTGGCAACACAAACAAGGTTTACCGGCCTGAATCAATTTGATTTCCAACCTCTCCAGACTGATTCTCGCAGAGAAGTGAAACTGAAAGCTCGCGAGATCAGGATGGTGACACACAGTGCTAAAGGCATTCATGTTCATCAATGTGCAGGTGTTTGCATGCTCTCCTTGTATTTGTGTGTAAATTTATGTGAATGACAAATATGTGTGTAAGTATGTGTACGTGTCTATGTATGTGTTTACGTGCACACATGTGTACGTGCGTCCATACGTGCATGCCTTTCTGCTCGCCTGAGGTTGCCTGGATCTGAACTGCTTCTTTGATCTCCCAAAGCCAAA
>JAODTR010004786.1:0-2500 GCA_025399935.1 Amblyopsis rosae | reverse complement strand
TGATTATATTTCATAAGGCGCTGCTATTCAGAATATACCAGAGTTCCAATTTGCAATATGTCAATATTCTGGAATATTTAGCTGAAAAATACTAGCTTGCGTGTGTGCATGTGTGTGTGTGATTAGTGCATACTGGTAATCTGATCTGTAGTCAGCAATATCCTTAAAAGGTAATTTGCATGAACTGTGGTTGCAGCTGTAGCCTTCCCTGTGAACAGCTAATTGCTGTTAACTGTTTCCACTGGACCACCTAATTGAAACACTTTCATTCCATTTAAAGAATAATTCAGGTCATGTGTGATCATGAATACACTGTAAACATTATTTGCACAACGTTGTGCACTGATGGCTTTGCCTTTCGTTATGCAAAATCATGTTATTGGAATAAAGTCAAGCGTGCTTCATCTGAAAATAAAACATTATAGACATTTGATATAGATAGAGAAGACTTACATAATTTATGGGCCCCACTGTTAGAGAGAGAGAGAGAATGAGAGAGAGATGATCCAGCCAAAAAATAACCTGCTGTTACAGTAACAGGGGACTCTGATAACACAGTAATAACTAGACTAATCGTATTTGGGTTCAGAAACCACAACATGCTAATTCAATTATCTAAATAAGCCCCTGTAGATAACGCAGTTGTTTCGGCTGTCATGATTGGCTCTGGGCTGCCAGGGAGGCGGTCCTCTGGGGCAGGAAGGCAGCTATTGCCACAACCGGTAGATGGGGAACTACTATTGCATCACAATGTGTGTGCGTGTGTGTGTGTGAATGTGCATGCGTGCATGCACATGTGATCCATTTGGTTGAGTTAGAGTAATAAGAGCAGACTCTAACTGTCTATCCATGGTGATGATAACATTAGAGCAGTTAATTAAACTTGATATACATCTGAAAACACAAGTGCCTTTAAACATGACATCCAAATAAATACACATGCATGTTTTGTTTACTAGACCAATTGGTTGGGACCGACCCTGAATGACAATTCATATAGATTTGTATCAGTTATTATCACTCATCATTTCTGGCAATAACTTTGTACAATGTGGCGCCAAACAAACCAATGGAAAGTGCATTTTTGCATCTGGGTGAAAATAGCATAAGCATTGGTTTTTGATATTTACTTAGGGTTAGGATTAATTAATAGTTCAGAGGGTTGTTCACTGGTTGTCCACTAACTTTATGAACTTTATGAGTTTCACAAAACCATCTTTAAACCTACTGAACCACAGCATAGGTTGCTACCCTAACGTCCTCAGTTTATCCAATGATTCACACACTTGTCCCAGCAGAGAGAAGGGACTTGCTAGCTTATATATTAGTGGTGTGAGCGTGAGCACACTCTAGCACTTCCAGGTTTGACCATGAACTCATCCACGGGAACTAAACGCAAAAGCTCCCTATAGCTGACAGTGGAGCAGTGTGGAGTCTGTCAAAGGTTTCAGCTTGTGTGAGCAAAAAGAAGTAACTCATCCTTAAGATCCCGTAGAACTGTCTTTATGATTTTTGTCTGCACAGTCACCAGACACAATACCAAACAAAACCTTTCTTAGTCTATTGTTCTGCCGCTGTGTCTCCGCTCTCGCTCTGTGTCGGCCTCAATGCGGGGCTCTTTGTATAGATGAGCAAAGCAAGGAACGGTAGCATTGTTTCACAGGCTGAGGAGGAGAATGAGAATGTTACAGTGGAGACAATTGGCAGCTGAGCCTCGCGAGGAGATTCTCCACACGGTATTATAGAAGGGAGGGATCACGACTCCGCCGTCATGTATACAAACACAATCACACACACACACAGACATGCAACAAAACTATATGGGACATGCAGTCTAGATCCATCCCCTGCGTGAAATCTGTATTCTCACTTAACCCTTTGTTTCACAGCCGACAAGCTAATCTGTTTAAGGGAGTTTTGTGCAAGCGCCTTTCTTTTGACACGCACACATACACATATACACACACACACACACACACACGCACGCTCACACCCACACATTTATCTATAGGCCACAAGCCAGCTGACACCAGCAAACACAAATGCCAATCTCTCTGGACTTGTGCTTTTCGCATCTCCCTATATTTCTCTAGCACTGTGTGCATGGGTATGTGTGTGCACATACTGTATACGGTACATACAGTATACTATATATACACT
Organism: Amblyopsis rosae; assembly: GCA_025399935.1. Lineage (NCBI taxonomy): Eukaryota > Metazoa > Chordata > Actinopteri > Percopsiformes > Amblyopsidae > Amblyopsis > Amblyopsis rosae. The sequence goes on along the minus strand of JAODTR010004786.1, from coordinate 340 downwards.
TACATCTATAAAATGTGGGGTAGAAAGAAAGAAAGAAAGAAAGAAAGATTCTAAAGGCAGTGAATGGGTGTAAACAGCACTATAGAATGACTTGTTTAGGGGCAGAAGTCATGACTAGTAGCAGTGCTGTACACTTCCACTCTGACAAGGCCTCTCTCTCTCTCTCTCTCTCTCTCTCTCTCTCTCTCTCTCTCTCTATCTCAAAATTATCAATATACACTATCAGAAAACTAAAAATAGAGACTGATAGGGACAAGACGTGCCATCAATGTTCAAAGGGATGGTGAAGGGTAGAGTAATGCTAGAATATACTTTTTATAACATGATGGGTGATGTAGGG
>JAODTR010004785.1:0-11821 GCA_025399935.1 Amblyopsis rosae | reverse complement strand
TGGCAGGTGATCCAGGTCACAGCAGAGGTCAAGCAGTAGGAGGAGGAAGATGAAGATGATGTGGCGGTCAAAGGAATTGCTGTAGGGTATGGCTGTGTGACCAAAGTGTAATAGTAAGCAAACAACATTCCGGGCTAACATACAGTACATTCATTATACAGTAACATATCATTAAATCCTATTGCTAACTGTAGTCTAAGAGCTGACCCCCAGAATAGGAAAGAATCAAGATAGTTTTTAGAGACAGAAAATATTTTTTACTTTTTATATTTTGTAACCACTTTGCCCCAAAATACAACAACGCAATTATATAATTCTATGCAATTTTTTGAAAATGTACCAGTACTTGGTGTTTGGTGGGTCTCCAAATAGATTAGTCCTCTCTAGGTGTGTCTTGGTGCAAAGAAGTCTGGGAACCCTTGCCCTACAGCATACAGTTTCCTATGGAGTAGCAGGCTTGACCCTTGACCTCTGTACATGCTTCCTGCAGGACTAGCCGGCCTGGACGCTCCCTCCAGTGGGAGGATGGGCAGCAGGGCAATGGTGTACTACATGTCCACCACAGTGATCGCTGCCGTGCTGGGGGTCATCCTGGTCATCGGGATCCACCCGGGGAATCCCAAACTCAGGGAGAACACAGCCGTCCCCTCAGCCCCGAAGAGCCAGGAAGTCAGCAGCCTGGATGCTTTGCTGGACCTGATTAGAAACCTGTTCCCCGAGAACCTGGTGCAGGCCTGCTTCCAGCAGGTACTGACCTGCTGTGTCTGTCTGTCTGTCTGTCTGTCTGTCTGTCTGTCTGTTGATCTCTCTCCCTCATACACACACACACATTTTGGGCACATATGCACTAGTATAGTGCATTCCAGATGAGATGTCACTTAGTTATTGCTTATAGGGCCGTTACGGAGCGAATTAGCCATTTGCTGAACTTAAACCTACAATATGCAAGATCTATTAAGTCAAGCAAGAGCTACCAACATTTTTTTTACCACGGTCTAAACAGATCATGTTGTAACACACATTGGAACCCCAAATGGATTTCCACTATAGTATAGGCTACAAGTGTGAAGTAAAATAAAAAGTATTCCAAATAATATTACCAGTAGACTTCATATTTGAGGTCAGTTGGATGATAGATATAACCTGTGAGGTTCATAACATAGTGACGGATTTGATGTTTGTTTGCCACTTAATCAGTTCCTAACAATATCATGCTGCAACATTTTCATTATTTTGTCTAAACCCCATCTTGCTTGCATGCATGTGAATCAGAAAGATTAAAATAGAGTTGTCTGTTATAGTCAGGGTGAGGGTTTGAACCCCTGCTGCTGCTAATCTCCTTATATCTGTGTTGCTGCTATCTGTCACATTGGGGCATGTGGTGATGTATAGCATGGGATAAAATGTCTGCTTGTCTGCCGGTTTGTCTAAACTGTAGGCTGCCTGCCTTTCAGAATAATTGTTAGACTCAGACAAATTAATTTCTGCAAATTGTTTATTGTAGCGGTTAACATAATGTTCAAATTGTTAGTAAAAGTTAAAAGCAATTCTACTGCTTGGTGCTTAAGCAGCACTGCTTTATCTTGACAACCATGAGACCAGAAAAATGTATGAACCAATAAAATAATCATATCAAATCAAAGTCATATTCATGGACAATTATTTTGAGGTAAAAATGACCAGTAGCTGTATTTACTATCAAGGTTCCTTTTTAATTTCTTTATATTTATTTAAATATACTGTATGTGATACAAGGCAATACTCAAGTAGTTCTGGCTTTGTTTTCAATACTACATTCACAGAGCCAGATGTTTTCATCCAAAGAACCAGCAGAAGTTTGGTATTTAGTAAATATTTATAAATGAGCATCTCAAGAGAAAAGCATGAGGCTATACTGTAGCTTGACTCATATGTGGCTTTAAGCGTGATCCTGGTTTATGTTTAGTTAAATGGGGCATTTTCTGACACTATGCCCTCCTCTTCAACACGCAAATGAGTAGCGGTCTGCACAGTGCTCAAAGCATTTCCTGATGTGGGTAAGATTTTTCCGTCAAAACCATCTGGCTTTGGTCAACCTCAACCAAGACCTCAACCATTATCAATGAACATGATTCACTCTATATGATTGCTTCATTAAATACAGTAACCTAATATACTATTTCATCCCACCACGGATATAATATTTGATCACGTCACTTTTTGTCAAATATATAGTATAGTGTCTTTACTTACGTTCAATATAATTTTTAAAGCGGTATATAACATTTATGCTTAGGCTTTTTAGGCTTTTTTTGTAGCTAATATTGTAATTGGCTCATAAACCATATGCTGGAAGTAAATCATAGAAAGTGCTGCTCTGCTTCACACCACAGACAAACAAATGTCAGCCGCCACAATGAAACATAATGAAAACGTCTGCCTAAAGACACATTGACGGCTTTCTAAACAACAATTTAACCAATACAGCACGTAATCCAGCGCAGTTTTTAGACACAAAGGTACATATTTCTCGTCCACATGGCTTTAATTCTGTCCTTTCCTCAGGTCAGATTTAAAGACCTTTAATTCTGTACTTCCCTCAGGTCCAGACTGTGCTTAAGAAGATTCCGGTTATATCATCAAACCAAACCGAGCCTATCTTGGTGAGCAAGAAGAAACTGGAGTATAAATTGGGTATGAATGTCCTTGGTGAGTGGAAACACGATGAATGCAGTGTCTCTGTAGTCTCACAGACTGCAGTGGATTGAATGTCGGTGTCATTTCCTGTCCATTTGTCATTTTTTGCATGATGTTTCTGCATGCTAAGTTTATTGTGGCGTTTCATCGCTGTGTGTGTTTTCTCAAGGCTTGATTGGCTTCTTCATCGCCTTTGGAATTTGCATGGGCAGAATGGGTGCGCGGGGAAAGGTCATGTGTGAATTCTTCAACATCCTCAATGAGATTATCATGACGATGGTCTCCATGATAATGTGGTCAGTGTCTTATCTCTCATGTGTGTGTGTGTGTGTGTGTGTGTGTGTGTGTGTGACGTGCCTATGTTTGGGCTTGTTCTATAGAGGTTTAACATGCATGCACATCTGTCTCGTGTTTTGTTCCAATGAGCTCAAGGCTGCAGTTGTGCGAAGACATTCTGGAGATACCACACACGAGCGAACGCAGAGGTCACCGACAGCCGCCGAGGATGCCCCTCGACGTTGGGGGGGGGGGGGGTAGGCAAGTGAAGGCAGGACAGCATACAGTAGTGGAGCTGGAGAGTGAAGGACAGGGACAGATGAGAGAGAAAGAGAGAGAGAGAGAGAGAGAGAGAGAGAGAGGGGGGGGTGAAGGATTAGTCAGGAACAGAGAAAATTAAAAAGCCAGGATTAGAGAAAGATGTATAGGATATTGATATATAGATACAGTAGATAGAAACAGGAGACAGACAGACAGACAGGGAAAGAGAGTGAAAGAGAGGCAGAGATAGAGAGTGATTCCCGAGGGCTAGCAGGAGTGCAAGGAATGCCGGGGAGCCGCGGGGGCCTGTGGTGGAGACGGGGGTCTGCGGGCTCCCGGGGGACCCTGGGGTGGCAAAGGTCCAAGCCGTAATGTATCCGCCGACAGCCGAGGTTGCTACTAGCAGCAGCAGCAGTGGTAGCACAAAGCAGATTCAGTGAGAACCGGCGGCACAGGGGGGGAAGAGAGACATTGTGGCTTTTTCCAAAGCGGGGACGCACACGCCTTGACTTTTGACACTGGCTTTTAACACACAAGAGAGCCCCTTGTGGCCGCGAGAGGCACCGCGCGGGGGCGGACGGACGTACGGACAGCGATGCGTTTGTCTCGACACTCTCCATGGGCCACGGAGATGGGCAGCTGAGCAGCATAGGAATTAGGCCCTTGTTCATATCACTCACATCGTATAAACAGATTACTCACGGGCCTACGAGGCTGGCCAAACACTGAGTCCAGTGTGTACATAGCGCATATCGTACCAGCAGCACATCCATCACAGCCTATACGCCGCCCCGCTTCAACAAACAACTGTCACCGAATGCCAGCTGCGCGGTCGGGCGACCAGCGCACCGACAGCTGACCCCGGGGGGTAGAGGAAGTGCGCGTCCTGCCTTTCTCATCCCAACACGAAGGTGTGAGAGGGGAAACGTTGATACAATAGTAGGAATACCGCTACTGCTATTTCTACGGTGCTAATGAAAGTTCCGGAAGTAAATGTTAATCTACGGAGTCAGAATGCATTTCACAGTCAGGACAAGAAGCACGCAATATGACGACACAAGGTTGCACAACAGACCGACCGGGGGTAAACAGACAGACAAGGTTACACAGGACAAGGAAGTCAACAAATTACCCACAGAGCCTTGAGGGTTGGGTGGGAAACTAGATAGGTTGTGTGCCTGTGCGTCTGTGTGTTTTGTCCGCATGCTGTTGGCAATGGTGGGGGATGGTGGGCCAATGAACCCTGGTTTAGGTTAGAATGACAATAATGAATTAACAAGCCAACGGTTACACCAAACATGGTCAAACCTTCTAAGCTAACGCCACTTCAGTTCGTCCAAGCATATGTCTTCATTGTGCAGCAGGAAACCATCTGTGGAAGCGTTCCAAAGCTGGAATCCAAGAGTATAGGGTCCAGAGATGCTCCACGGACAATGAATAGGGGCTGGAGAGCAGAACTGCACACGTGAATGTCTTCCTGAGCGCCCGCATCAGCGTTTGACATTATCGTAGCAGAAAACACACCCATACCCGAGTCCTCAGGTGCTGTCAATCAAACTCCCCCTCCTTCTCCCTTCTGTGCATTATGTACACTGTGGAGTATGTTAAAATACTTCAGATTAGGTAGGTGTGTGTGTGTGTGTGTGTATGCTGATAGGTATAGAATAGGGAAGACACATATATGTAGCTATTGGGTAAGATAATAACCTTTTGGTCTGTGCCATAAGTTAATTCCATAGATTTTGCAATATGTTATTGCATTGATCATAATGTAGTATTGTAGGTACTTTTGAGTATTCTGAATGGATTTGTAACCAGGCTAATGTCTGAACAATAGAGGCATCCCAAATACATGGATGAGATCCTTCTAAAGATGAAGCATTAGGACGACTCTGGCTACTGACAGTTGACGTACAGTAAAACACGTTGTATTCATAATTACGGTAAAATGCAGATCAAAAGAACCCTTGGAACAAACATCACATTTTTCTACCCACTCATGTGCTCAGGTACTCTCCCGTGGGCATCGCTTCTCTGATCAGCGGTAAGATCGCTGGCATTGGGGACTGGGCATTGGGTGGTTGCTAGGCAGCTGGGCATGTACATGGTGACGGTAATCGTGGGCCTCATCATTCACGGCGGCATCATACTCCCCGCCATATACTTCTCCATGACCAGGAAGAACCCCTTCACCTTCTACTCTGGAATCTTCCAGGCCTGGATCACTGCCCTGGGTACCGCCAGCAGGTGTGTGTGCGTGTGCATGTGTGCGTGTTTACGTGTGTGTGCGTGTGTGTGTTAATGTGCGTGTATGTGGGTACATGCATTAGTAATGCGTGTGTGTACGTGTGTGTATGTGTGTGCGCGTGTGTGTGTGCCTGAGTGTGCGTGCGCGGCTGCGCGTGTGCGTACGTGAGCGCATGTTTAAGGAGGGTCTTCTGGGACCATGGGCCTCTCACGTGCTACTTTGTACATCTTACAATCTACGGGCTCAACAGCTGCTGTAGCTGTCATGATTAATGTGTTCTATGGTCCAGTGAGACCGGGGGTTCCTTAGTATGTACTGCATTCATGCAACTGAACCCGCTTACAGTACAGTATCGAGACAGCCACTACGGGTTATCAAGCCCAGGGCAGTCACATCAGTCAGTGGTTAATGATATCCAAACCTGTGGATTATGCCCCCACTGCATCCCTGCTTGGCCTGGCCCCGCCCAGGGATGTGCTCTTTGAACCAACTGTCACTGGCACGTTACACGCATTAAGCTCTGGCAATGCATACGGATAATCCTATCAACGTTTCCCTCTAATTACATTATGACCTGGGCTTAGACGGGTGCCCCGGAATCAGATTCCTCTAATTCATGTGTTGGGAGGATTGAAACATTGGCCTGCACCAGCTGTTGGGTGGTCGCTAGCTCTGCTCAAATGTCTCCTACTGTTGCATGCATGTCTTTGCATTGTGTTTAGTTTCACAGTGCTCTATACGACTTTCTGTGTGAGATATTGGGGAGTAATTGCTCCTGAGCAGAGATGACATTACTCTGTGTGTGTGTGTGCGTGTGTGTGTGTGTGTGGGTGTGTGTGTGTGTGGGTGTGCATGTGTGTGTGTGGCCCACAAAGCATTTGTTTTGGTCTGAGATGCTGGTGTGTTTAGTGTGACATCTAGTGGTAGAGTGTCAATTAGAGCCAAATTGGTATCAGTGGTCAATGTTTTTATGTATTTATTATTTAAACCTCTTAAACATGAGTGCCCCCTTTTTAGGGGCATCCCTTCCATCTCTCGAGCAAAGCCTAAATGGTTTATTACATCTGTACAGCATGTTGTCATACATCGTTGAAACACTGAGTCTCTAAACTAACAATATGATCTAGCCATTGTTGCCCAAATATAACTAGATTTCAACATCAAGGCGATAAAGATGGATTTTGCAGTTTAAGTACTCAAATATCACATTGTGCACATGCACGCCCATTGTGATCTTATTCATTTCAATCCATTTGTACATATTATGCATCATCGGATAGGGGACAGTCTCGTGATTCGAACCATGTAAGATGTTTCCACATAGATCCACGTATGCCTGAATAAGTTTATCATCATCAACAATATAATTATGTTTTTCGAATTGCAAGCAATACATTTCCTCTCACCTTGTGTTGATTTAGTTGAGAAATGCTTCTATTCATGGACACCAAAGTCACTTCCGATGTACCTTCCGCCATATTTGTACCCAACTCCGACTATTTTAAACAGCGAAAACAGTGCATGTAATTGAGACAGAAATACATTTTTGTTTTCGATTTGGGATTCATATTACCTTATCCAACTGTATTTTGTAACTTAGAATCTGCAAGCGTCTGCTCCAAATTATATTTACCGACATACTACGTAATAGGCTATAACAACGGAAAATCACTATAATATTCTACATAGGATGTCAATACATATAAGAATAAAAATATTGATTCTGTTTTTGACTTTTTTATATTCTAGAACAGTTTAATACACATGGAATATTTATGAAATATAACAGGGGTTATCTACAATTACTACCAAAATAAGCTTGCTAAGATGATCAGAACAGCAGAAACAAAACATAATGCATGGCCATGTTTTTGCTATAGGTAAAAAACATTGAATATGGCTTAGGACGTAAATAATCACCATCGCCTAGCTATTGTGATGCTTGCTTTTTGACCTACGTTCCTGATCGTATTGTTCTGATTCCTTCTGCCTCCCCATTCCAGTGCGGGAACGTTGCCTGTCATGTTCCATTGTTTGGAGGAGAACCTCAAGATTGACAAGCGTGTGACGCGGTTCGTGCTGCCCATCGGCGCCACCATCAACATGGACGGCACCGCACTCTACGAGGCGGTGGCGGCCATCTTCATTGCGCAGATGAATGACATCACCTTGGACGGAGGGCAGATTATCACTGTCAGGTAAGGCCTTATTATGCATTCAGACCTCCATTGTATGAATGTAAATGGGCGAATGTGTGGCAATCCCTTCTGTAAAGCACTTTGAGTGGCAGGAAGGTGAGAAAAACACTATATAAATGCACTTCATTTACCATTTACATTACTATGACAGCTTTTCAAATGAAGCTACTACATATCAGATTGTTATCAGATTGACTTTATAGCAGTCTGCCATGTAGGCATATTAACATGGGTAAACTGTTAGAGATGCATGTTTTACTATTATCTATTCTCTGTTTGCAATGTGCATGAAAGTTATTACAGTTCACTAATATTTGTAGTTTAAATGCTATTGTGTGCATGTAACTGTTACTGACAAACAGCTGTACCAACTATGAACCAACATGGTTGAGACATTTCTTGTGATGGTGGTGGCTGCAGACATGTTAGTGCTTTGATGTTTTCCATCATTTGTTTACAGTTAAAATTCCTAATGCATTTTTTCTAATGCCGAACAAGAAATGCCATGCCCTTTGTGGTGGTGCAAAATTTGTTACATATGTCTTTGTAATCTTAAACTAGTCTCATTGTCACAGTGGCATGATAATTAGTCTTGTAGACTGACGTGTAAACAAGGAATGTAATACAAGCTCTGGCTAGACAAATGGCATCGTGCAGCTAATGGCTATATCAGAGCGCCCACTGGTGGCGATGTTTGGCAGCACATCGTGGTCGTTGACAAATTGACGAAGGAGCTCATGAATCCAAAGAGATTTTTATGGATTTGACCCTCATGATGTGTGTTCTAAACTTTGGCGTTGACGCGTGTCAGATGACGCCAGTGGGCGTTGACCTTAAGAGACCTCTTCACATCTGATGCCAGAGATGGTCCCTACAAATACAGACATTGCAGGGGACAGTAATGGGTTGGTTCTGTGGTAATCAATGTGCATGTCTCTGCTGTCTCCCCAGTATGACCGCCACCTTGGCCAGTGTTGGAGCAGCTAGTATTCCCAGTGCTGGCCTGGTCACCATGCTGTTGATCCTGACGGCTGTGGGCCTGCCGACCCAGGACATCAGTTTACTCATCGCTGTGGACTGACTAATTTTGAGATTAGTCATTTAAATGTCTAGGATTATTAGGACCATATGTCTTACTGTTTTCTTAATAAAGATGGACAAATGTAAATGTATAAATGCTTTCAAGTCCAAAATGCAATTTGAATAAAATTACTTAATTTAATAGTATATAAGTGGTAATTCAAATTGAAATGTATTTCTGTTTATCACTGAATTGTTTATTTTTTAAATGTTTTAGAATTCAAATGGAGTACAAAGTATACATTGAAGTAAGCATGTGTTAATCGGGGTTACAATAATGAGAGGGTCCTTGGAAAATGTTTTCCACTGTAAGGTGTCCCTGGCTAAAAAAAGTTTGAGAACATCTGGTATAGCCTGCTATATAGCCTAGCTTACTATCTTAAGTAGGCAAAGGTATGGTTATGTAACTAAGCTCAAGTCATGTACAGTATGGTTACATATCTAAGTAAGCTGTGAAGTACAGCATGGTAAACTATACTAATGCCATTTTCGTTGCAATACGAAAATAAGCACATTGTCCATTCCGGTATCAAATTTATAAAACAAAAAATAAATGTTTAATCTTGATTTATGCTTGACTGTCAGCCAGTGAGCTCAGCAATTAATTGTCTGTGACGTTGAAAAAGAACCAAAGATTTAGCCGTGTTCATTGCTTAGTTCACATAATCATACCTTTGCCTATAAGCTAGTAGGCTATAACACCTTATATTAGCATAAGGCGGTATCATATAAGTGTAAAAGGGCGTCTAGTGGGACATTGTATGCTAATATGTAACGTCACGCCGTTTATCGGGACCGACGTGCTCCCGCCTCGGCGTGCCAGCCGCTCACCTCCCCTTCACATTGATTGCCTATTGTTAGCACATGTGGGTTTTGTGTGGGTATATAGGTTGGGGTTTGTGTTAGGTGTTTGTCGGTTATTGTTTTCTGTGGTGTGAGTGGTGTTGCTGTTTTGTAATAAAAACCTTTCGTTCGCACAAATCTGCGCCTGGTTCCTGCCCTTCCCACTCTCCCGTTACAGAATAAATGTTTTGTGTCAGCTTCAGTGAACATCTCATGGTCCACTAGCTGTTTGTTCTGTGTGCATGCTGAAAAATAAACCAGTGTTTCTCTCTGTCCAGGGGCGGAGCTTCTGAGGGTGCCCCTGCTGCCCCTGAGAAGGCATTTGACTGTCACTTTTTGTGTGTCTGTACATTGACAGAATGCGCACGTCCATCAACATGGTGGGCGACTCTTTCGGCGCCGGAATCGTGGACCATCTGTCCAAGGCCGAGCTCGCCGAGCTGGACGCGGCCGAGGTGCGGACCTTCGCCCCGGAGGAGGAGCTGGACTTCATCATCCCGCCTCCGCCCATCCTCACGGACCCCTCGGACCCCCCCTCAGGCCTCCTGAGCTGCCCCCACGCTCCCCGCGCCCGCCCACACTAAACCACCACAGCTCCAACCTCTCCCAGGCCACCTTCTTCCACCGCTCCCCCTCCCCACGCTCCGCCTGCTCCCACTCCCCGCGACCCTTTCGCACCCACTCGCCACGCCTCCTCCGCCGGACGGAGCCGGGATACTGCCCCCTGCCCAGCCACGACAACCAGGTACGAGGTTCTGCTGCCATGGAAACGCTGTAATTCACCAGGCGGTTTACCCAACCCGGGAGGTGACATTAGTTACTGGGTAGGTAAGGCTTGGAGACCAGTCACTGTAGCCATAGAGATTATATATATGAGACAGGCCACTTGGAAAATTATAGAAATCTATGGGAGAAGTCCGTAGCGGCAAATATGGCGGTCGGAAGAGAGTCTGAGAGAGACAATTGTCTACTTTATTACGGTCAATTGTGCGGTTGCAATGATGCAAGCCGAGAGTTTCACATGCATAGTAGAAGTAGGGAAAAGGGCTTTTTAACACGTATTTTGCGGCAAAGTCACTAAACGTATTAAAGGCAGGGTTAGTCATGCTCGAGAACTCGTGCTAACGTTGAGCTCAATTAAAAACAACTACCCTCTGCAGTGTCGCCTCACAAATTGAAACGCATTGCGAAGCCAAGCAGCATTTTTGTTGTCCACAGTGTTCGCCACTTTGTTTATGGTCTTATTTACAGTGCTGTGTATAAAGACAGGATTATTCTTTCAGCAAGCACCGTGGACAGTAAGATAGCGAAATGCAAGGAGACCTTTGGTGAATTTGTAAAAGTGTATTATCTTACAATTATCTTACAATAGCTGACTATACCGTTAAGAGGTTTTTATTAGATTTTAATAGCGATTGTATAAGTCTAAGTGCATTTACAGCCCTCTCCCTATTCATTTAGATACGGTTTTCTCAATAGCTTCCTGGAGCTATTACCAAGATGGCTGCCGTGTGGCCAGACTTATAAGGACTTTGCTTAAGAATGCATAGCAGGCCTTTTCTCCTCAAGCAGTCCTCGGTTCCCCCTTTTCACAAACATTTGATTTTAGGTAACTTTATGGTAAATGGACATTGATATTGGCTCATTATTGCTTTTATTAGTTACTTTTTATAGTCATTTGGATGAATGGCCTCCTAATTAACAGGAGAAAAAAGCAGCATACAATGAGCCATTGGCTTATTTTAATTTGACGTCACCTCCATAGATTTGACCTCCCGTGTGCTGAAAACCCTGCTCCATAGCCAGCATGCATCTGCAGATCGTTCTCACACCCAGTCTCATTGCATACTGCAGATACCCACAATGCACCGCGCCTACATGGAGAAGGACAGGGAAAGGGAACGCCTGCGACGGGAGAGCGAGACGGAGGAGGAGGAGGAGGAGGAGGAGCGAGGGAGGGCCACAGGCCAGGTCAGCGATGGCGAGGAGAGCGATGACACTGCCTATGACAGGAGGCATGTTCTCCCGCAGGGAGACCTGCCGTGATTGGACGATTGGGCGTCAGCGCCAACAGCTGTCCACTGGCACGACCCCCCCCAGAGTAGCACACGGCTCCAGTACACACCACACACATGTAATAGCAGCAATTGTCCAGCATAGGCAGACAGCAGACAGTGTATAGAATAGTTCAGTCAGTAAAGTCAATAGAGTTGAGTGGGGGGAGGAAAGACATATGTAA
>JAODTR010004784.1:0-11821 GCA_025399935.1 Amblyopsis rosae | reverse complement strand
AAAGTAGTCCACCACGATAAGTTAAAACCTTATCATTCTCGGGTACCATTAGACAACAGCTGGACCCTGCATAGTGCGGACGAGTGCCTCTTGCCCGGTGTTCTGGTGTGGTAATATAGCTATTACAGTAGGTATGATGTAGCATTCGTCTTTATGTTCCCATGCTATGCTATGCTATGTGCCTTGTGTAGCTGTAGTCTGGAGTAGTGTTAACTTTAGGAGTTACCACAATCCAGAGTGGGGGTAGTGTTACATTTGGAGGTATTGATGTAGAGGGAGCTAGCGAGCCTGCAGCAGCAGTGACGTAGTCACGTAGGGAGGATTCAGGAGGGATGTAAAATAAATGTGTTGATGAAACGGGAGAGAAAATAAACTGTTTTTGTTGCATCAGCCAGCGTCGGTCTCACGTCGTGTTCCCTTGGAGTAATTGTGGTAACCGTATTAAAAACCAGAGATCCTTACCACGGTTCGGACAGAGAAGTCTGGGAAAGTAACAGTTAGTTGCAATGTAACGGACATAAACGTTGATAACCGATGTTGGATTGGGCATTTAGGATGTCCTAACCTGAGATAAGATAGTGTGAAGGTAGATAGGATTCCTAAAATTAGTTAGGATTTGCTTCTGTAATAACAAATTTGGAAAAAGCCTATGTTTTTTCATCCTATACAAATGTATGTGTTAAAATGGGATGTTTTCTATAATACACCCCCTGATACTTAATATGCCTACGTGTGGTGACTGGTTGACATAGCATACCGAAATAATAATTTAGCATGGACTAATAACGAATATTCAGGTAATATATAAGGTAAAGTATTACATAAACATGGCTGACTCAAGATAAGTAATAATTACACATGCACAGTAATATCTACAAATATAATCGGAAATGGGAACATGTGCACAACTGTAGATAATCCCAACCTATATTATATACATATTGCATAACAGCTAAAAATATTATCAAATTAAACTTTAAAACTTTCAGAAATGATAATCGCGATTAGTCACGATGCTAGCAGGATTTTCGGACGCATAACTGTAACAAAGCAACATTTAGGCTATCTGTAACAGAATAATGAACTAAACAATAATCCAGAGTGTTGGACTTTTCTACATGTCGTGTACCCAAAACGAACGAACGAACGAACGAATGAATCTCAAAGATGTAATTTATAGCTTTTCTGGAAGATGTAATAAACGCCCGCAGCAGGACAAAGAGTAAGACTCTTGTATAAAAATAAAATCCAATGATGGAAGACAATATCTGGCATTCACCAACGGCACCTGTGTCATTATGTGGCTCAGATTGAATCCCTGCAGGTCACTTTACACCACTGTTGCTTTTCCCTCACATTCAATAATACAGGTTTATTGTCACCATGGCAACCACATTTGTAACACACATAAGAGGCTACCTTCCTGAAATGGGGGGATGGGGGAAAACATAAATTTCCAGGTTTATTTTCAGTCATGGTTTATTTGTAAATAGAAAACATCTCTTCTTAAATTATGGACACACTGGAATGTAAATTAGATAATTTAACACCATAGCAGAATTATTTTAATTATTTTATCTTTGAACATGAATGAGATACTGCAGATGAAAGTAATGGCTATGCTTAATAAACATATTACAGCATAACAATGCCAACACAAGAGCATTACATATAAGAAATACATATTAAATTATATTAAACTAAGGTAAGATGAAACATCAGCCAATGATCCTGCTTCTGTCATCATGCTGGAACCAAAACAACAGGAGCTATACTTTCCCACTACCTGCCTGGTTTTGATAAGAAAACCAGGCAGAAAGGGGTTATGGGTAAAGTGCCCGTGCAGAGTAAATGGAGGAGATGGTGTAGCTAGGTTTTGCCTCACTACGTGACCTTGGGACAAAAGGCCCGTCAGCCTCTCCCATGACCCATGATGCATCAGTCACAAACCTTAACCAGTTTTGTTGTTATGTTGATATGCCCGTGTGTCTGTTGGATATGTCTTGTCACAAGAACTGTGCCTCTGGTTCTGGGTCTTACTCTTTGTCTGTTTGTCTTTCTGATAGCCTTTTTAAATGTCAGTCTGTCTGCCTTAGGCTTACTGTGTTTGAGCATCTGTCTTTTATTTCTGTAATACCTATCTCATCAGGCCGTTGAAACCCATCTGATGAGGAAGTCGAGCAGTGGGCTGACTTACATCGCAGAGTGGAAGGGTGGTCTTTTGGAACACAAGATGGGTCACCTTACATGCTTTGCAGGGGGGATGATTGCGCTGGGGGCCGACGGTGCCCCCAGTGACAAAACAGGCCACCAAATGGAGCTAGCAGCTGAGATTGCTCGCACCTGTCACGAGTCCTACACCAGGACAGGTAGGAAAGTTCATGTGACATTGAACGGTGTTAAAACCTTTAGCTCCATTGTTCCATACTTCTGTGGAAGTCCACACACTTCCTTTTGGGAGGAAATATTGGATTTTGTTGCTGTATTTGATTTCCATCTGGTCACAAGATGCAACTGCACACTGTTCAAACAGTGTACAGCGACTCAAAACAGCCGTTTGACATTTAATCGTTTTAACTTTCGGGAAATTTGATAACAAGTTTTAGAATAATTTTTTTCAAATTTTAGAAATTTGATATAAAACGATTATACATAAACAAATACATGTAATAACTGTTTGTCATTCATCACATGCAAATCGATTCCCGAAAGTGAAATCAAATTGGGAAAGCTGACAATTTCCGAAAGATTATACGATTTCCCAAACTTGATATAAAATTTCACGAATCGTGAAATCAAAATTTCAAAGCATGTATGGCAAGCTGTTTTGAAATTGTATATAAAGTTTAGAATTTTGATATAAACTTCAAGAAAGTTTCCGGTCTTGTGCCGGAAAATGTCCCTCTGTGAATCTATTACCCTTCCTGTTTCTGTTCAAATAAAATGTATTATTTGTGTCCTTAAATATAATAGAAAGTGTGGCTGGGCGATATGTACAAAAAGTAATATCTCAATATTTTTGGGCTCAATGGCGATATACAGTATATCTCAATAAGCCAAATACATGTAAGTTGTCACAAATGCCTTTGATTGAAATACATTTCAAATTGTTCCTCTGCATGTTTACTGACACACAGTTGATTATATTTTAAATTAAAAAATACCTAAACTTATATGAAATGTATACTTGGATATAAAACTGTCTCAGTACAGTTAACAGTCTGATTTAAGGTTCTACATTCCTGCTTAACAGCTTTGTAAATATCAAATGTAAGTTTTAATAAAATAAAAATATATATAATGTACACATCTGAAAATGCCTATTCAGTTGTTTAACTCAAACAGACAGAGCACAGTACAGTGGATATAAAAAGTATACACGCCCCTGTTAAAATGCCAGGTTTTTGTGATGTAAAAGAACTACACAAAGATAAATCATGTCAGAACATTTTCCACCTATAATGTGAACAATTCAATTGAAAACCAAACTGAAATCTTCGAGGGGGAAAAATAAAAACCTTATCATAACCTAGTTGCATAAGTGCGCACACTCTTAAGCTAATACTTTTTTGAAGCACCTTTTGATTTTATTACAGCAGTCTATTAGCATGGCACATCTTGACGTGGTAATATTTGCCCACTCTTCTTTGCAAAAGCGCTAAAATCTGTCAGATTGCGAGGACATCACCTGTGCACAGCCCTCTTCAGGTCACCCTACAGATGTTCAGTTGGATTCAGGCCTGGGCTCTGGCTGGGCCATTCCAAAACGATAATCTTCTTCTGGTGAAGCCATGCTTTTTTGGATTTGGATGTGTGCTTTGGGTCATTGTTGTGCTAAAAGGTGAACTTCCTCTTCAGCTTTCTAACGGACGCCTGAAGGTTTTGTGCCAAAATTTGCTGGAACTGTTAATAATTCCCTCCATCCTGACTAAGGCCCCGGTTCCAGCTGAAGAAAAACAGCGTCAATGCATGATGCTGCCACCACCATGCTTCACTGTGGGTATGTGTTCTTTGGGTGATGTGCAGTGTTGTTTTTTGCTCCAAACATACCTTTTGGAATTATGGCCAAAAAGTTCAACCTTGGTTTCATCAGATCATAACACATTTTCCAATCTGCTTTTGGGGAACTTGATGTTTGTTTTTGCAAACTTCAGCCAGGCTTGGATGTTTGTCTTTGTAAGAAAAGGCTTCCGTCTTGCCACCCTACCCATTAGCCCATTCATATGAAGAATTCGGGACATTGTTGTCACATGTAGCACACATCCAGTGCTTGTGTCCACTGACTACACATGGATAACCAGTTGAAGCCATTAGAGACTGCAATAGTCTAGCTACGTGTTTTGACAAATAAAATCCGGTCTCAATTAGAAGTTAGGTCTGTTTTTTTATATATATATATCTCTAGCTATATATCATAAATTCTTTGGATGTAGCCTAAAAAAACATCTGCTTAGATAGCATAAACATTTTTAATGGTTACAGTTTTGTCAATATAGTGTGTGGAGAGTGGCGCAGATGAGTAGGAAGACTGCAATAAAGAGACTAGTGGTGAGAAGTAGCAGTGAGAGAGATAGTGGGGGAAAAGATGAAAGTTAAGTCAAGATTATTTATGTAGCCCTTAATCACACTATCAAAGGGCTGTACGCTCCATATTTCACATGGAAACAAACACCCCTAAACCTGCTCCTTTCCCAGTGTAAGGAATACATTACAGTAAAAAACCCATAGGTACAAATGGAAGAAAGCTTGGGAAGGGACCGCAGAGGGAGGAATCCACCCTTCCAGGACGGTTAGGATGCAATAGGTGTTGATAGGGCAACAAGAATTAGCAATTGTACATATAAATATATCACATTGTGCAGGGTTGCACGATGTTGACAAAATCTGACTGCAATATTGATCATGGAAACTGCAATATCAATATACATTTTTAGATATTTTATTTTACGCAAGTAAAAACAAAAGTTATGGGAAAATGCATCAAAATAGATTCATCACATCTCAAAACAGCAAGTTTTCAACAGTCATATTGGACTGGTACAATAAGTAATTCCAAGCTACAGAGGAGGCATTTTTCTTGGCCTCTTCAATCAGCCACGCACTTTTCCGTATAACTCAAATGCAAGTAAACCACACAGTCAGCAGACACATCTCTCCACAAAATAAAAGGAATATTGCATACTTTCTGCAACATTTTCGACATATTGCGCAACGTGATAATGATATTGAGCCCATATATTGTGAACTCCTATAATGTGCAGTAAATAAAACGAACACATTGTAGAAATGTAATACATTTAGTAAATGTACTAGATTATTAGTGGTCCATCAAATGGTGAATTGACAAAGCTACAGGAGATTTGTTCCAGGTATAAAAGTTCAATGAAGATGTGAGGTGAATCATAACTATACATGTTTTCTTCTCTGCAGTTAACCTATGCTCTCACACATGCAATTTAACAGATCTATCATGTGTAGTGCATGTGTTGGGCTACTTGCCAGTCTTATAATCCAAACTGTGGTGATCTCTGGTTTCCATATTAATGTTATTCATCCCGGGCACGAAGTGACAGCACAGGTTATGTGCAGAAAAGGAAAAATTTACCTCACAGCTTCATTGAACTTTCAGCTTTTCTCCCACTATCTCTCGCTGCTATTCTCCTCATCACCATTCTCTTTACTGCCACCTTCCTACTCATCTGCACCACTCTCCAAACACTATTGCAAAACTTTAAACCATATAAAAATGTATACACGATCCAAGCAGCTTGGAACTAGCTCCAGCAGATGACCCGGTGGGCAGCGATTTTATTAGACTACATCCAAAGAACTTAAAGTATATTAAACAGACCCGCCGTCTAATTGAGTCCAGCTTTTATTTATCAAAACACGTAGCCACCAGAAATAAGGGTCTGCCGTCTATTTACGGTACACGTGTGCCTAAATAAAACAGTGCCTAAATAACATGTTTTAGTGTTGTATTCCACAGGTGACCAATCGTATCTTGTACCAGATGTTTGTTTATTTGAACGCATTGTAATGCTAGCACATGTACTAGTCTCTATCACAGTTAGTGTGGCAGTCATTTACCGTATTTCCTCAAAGTGGCTGGGGCCTTTATTTATCCCAACTGCGGAAGCTAGCAGGCTTTTTTTTCAGGCAAACTTGTATTAGAGGCAGGCCTTTTATTTCAAATGTCGTCTTAGTTATTGAATACAAATTCAACACTTCCTGTAACAATTAAATGTTTTTTATTGTTTAATAGGTCCTGTTGATTCAAATGTAGCTACTGCCATCTACTGGAGTTACCTCAAATTACAGTTGCCATTAGTGGTGCAACGGACCACAAAACTCACGGTTTGGATTGTGTCACAGTTTTGAGCCATGGATCAGATAATTTTTCGGATCAGCAGACTGTATGCTTATATTTAACCATACTGATGTAACTTTGCTTTCCATGTATTAAAATGTCTCTTTATGACTTACTGACTCTAGATGTCACACTTAAACCACCAGCATGTGGACCCCACACACACACACACTAACATGCACAGGCGGATGGACCAGCCATCATAACAGAGGAGCTGGGATAACAACAAACACAGAGGGGGTGTGATGTAATTCTCTGCTCAGGGTGCAATTTAGTTATACTATATCTTACATAGAAAATAGTTGTTTGCTGCAACATTCATAGAACTTGACGCTTACACTGTATAGATCTAAATAACCATTAAGTAATTAATTATCGTTACCTTAGATTGTAACAAACTTTGCATCTAAAAGATTTATAGTACATACACTATATTGCCAAAAGTATTGGGACACCACTCCGAATCATTGAATTCAGGTTTTCCAATCACTTCCATGGCCACAGGTGTATAAAATCAAGCACCTAGGCATACAGACTGCTTCTACAAACATTTGTGAAAGAATGGGTCGCTCTCAGGAGCTCACTGAATTCAAGCGTGGTACTGTGATAGGTTGCCACCTGTGTGCAATAAGTCCATTCGTGAAATGTCCTTACTTAGTGGTATTACAACAAAGTGGAAGCAATTGGGAACAACAGAAACTCTCACAGTGCGCAAAAGTCAGCAACTTTCTGCAGAGTAAATAGCTACAAACCTCCAAACGTTGTGTGGCCTTTGGATTAGCTCAAGAACAGTGTGTAGAGAGCTTCATGGAATGGGTTTCCATGGCCGAGCAGCTGCATACAAGCCTTACATCACCAAGTGCAATGCAAAGCGTCTGATGCAGTGGTGTAAAGCATGCCGCCACTGGACACTAGAGCAGTGGAGACGTGTTTTCTGGAGTGATTAATCATGCTTCTCTGTCTGGCAATCTGATTTGGCGGTTGCTTTGGTGGTTTCCATGAGAATGGTACTTGCCTGACTGCATTTTGCCAAGTGTAAAGTTTGGTGGCGGGAGGATTATGGTGTGGGGTTGTTTTTCAGAGGTTGGGCTTGGCCCATTAGTTCCATTGAAAGGAACTGTTAATGCTTCAGCATACCAAGAAAGTTTTTGGACTATTTAATGCGCCAAACTTTGTGGAAACAGTTCGGGGATGGCCCCTCCCTGTTCCAACATGACTGCGCACCAGTGCACAAAGCAAGATCCATAAAGACATGGATGAGCAAGTTCGGTGTGGAGTCCTGACCTCAACCTGATATAGCACCTTTTGGATGAACTAGAGCTGAGAATGCGAACCAGGCCTTCTCGTCCAACATCTGTGTGCCTGACCACACAAATGCACTTCTAGAAGAATGGTAAAAGATTCCCATGAACATACACCACCATTGAATCCATTTTTTTTAATGATATACAGTATGCAATTTTGTATTAGGCTTTGTTTCAAGTGTATGCTATTAATAGCATATATCCTATAATAGCATGCATTTGAGTGTGTTGAGCAACTTTTAACACATTGTTCCTGGTAAATCACCACGCATGCACAGCTCCATCCACGTAGTGCATCTGGAAAGTTTTCCACAAAACATTTTCCACACAATAACCCATAATAACAAAGTGAAAAAGGTTTGTATATAAGTATTCACAGCCTTTGCCATGACACTCATAATGGAGCTCAGGCACATCCTGTTTCCACTGATCATCCTTGATGTTTCTACAACTTGATTGGAGCCCACCTGTAACAAATTGGACATGATTTGGAAAGGCACACACCTGTCTATATAAGGTACCACAGTTGACATGTACATGTCAGAGCACAAACCAAGCCATGATGTCCAAGGAATTGTCTGTGGACCTCTTAGACAGGATTGTATCAAGGCACAAATCTGGGGAAGGCTACAGAAAGATTTCTGCAGCATTGACGGTCCCAATGAGCACAGTGACCTCCATCTGTAAATGGAAGACGTTTGGAACCACCAGGACTCTTCCTAGAGCTGGCTGCCCGGCCAGACGGGCAGCCAGGGGGCTGGGGAGAAGGGCTTTAGTCATGGAGGTGACCAAGAAACCTATGGTCACTCTGACAGAGCTCCAGTGTTGCTCCGTGGAGAGAGGAGAACCTTCCAGAAGGACAACCATTTCTGCAGCAGTCCACCAATCAGCCCTGTATGGTAGAGTGGCCAGATGGAAGCTACTCCTCAGTAAAAGGCACGACAGCCTACCTGGAGTTTGCCAAACGGCACCTTAAGGACTCTCAATCCATGAGAAGGAAAAAAATGTCATGAAAGTATCAAATGTAAAAGAACATTGATGTCCAGAACAGTTATTAAATGTCAAAATGCAAATGGCTCGGCTGGATCTGTGGTACATGAAATAACTCAAATCCGGCCCGCAGTTATTTCCCAATCCTTCCCGTTATCTCCCTCCCACTCGTTTTCCAAATAAAAAGAAAGGGCTATTAAAAATAAATTGAATGTCAAACAGCTTGCCATACAAATCCAAGGCTTGTGTGTTTGCTGTTTCTTACTGTTTGAAAAGTCCAATTTTAATGATTTTTGTGTTGTACCATAATAAAACAATTTAACTTTTATTTTTATTCAACAAGACTTGATCATAGTACCATGCTTGTTTTTCCTCTCCTCACCAATATGTGTGTTTTTTTCTATAGCCATGAAGCTGGGACCGGAGGCATTCCGTTTTGACGGAGGAGTTGAGGCAATCGCCACGCGACAGATGGAGAAATATTTCATCCTGCGTCCTGAGGTCATTGAGACCTACATGTACATGTGGAGATTCACCCATGACCCCAAGTACAGGGAATGGGGCTGGGAGGCTACCCAGGCACGTGCAAACGCCATATAATGGAATCTAGCAAAAGAACAAAGATACAAGATGTTTCATGTAAAGCATGTGTAGATAGTTTGCAGAAATGTCTTTTGTGTCTTTTAGGCATTAGAGCAATACTGTAGGGTTGATGGAGGCTATTCTGGAGTGAGGGACGTCTACTCCTCCACTCCAAATCACGACGATGTTCAACAGAGCTTCTATCTGGCCGAGACACTCAAGTAATACACAAACACACCCCTACCTCTGTCTTTTAATTGTGTTTTTGTGTTTATACAAGATCACATGAGGGACACCTTTGTTAAGGTCGGGTTACAAAGAGAAAACATTAGCAGTTCAGACAGCTTTATCTGCAGGGAATAATTGACATTTTTACCTAAATAAAAGGAATCACTTTATCGTTCTGGTAAGATAAGTGATATATAAATAGTACATTTCACATGGTCTAAATGTGAACATTAAAGCATTTGACTAATTTGTAGCGAGAGCTATGCAAACTTTCAAGGAAGTAACAGGCCCATCTCCACCTCCCACCATCACATACCTCTATCGAACCGTGGCTTTACATTGCTAACTCAGACGTAGTGGTAGAAACACACACACCCTGGGTCTAAGTAACTGTAGTACTTATTGGTTGGATGATATCATTAGTTACTGCTTACATTTCCTGGTTGTGTGTGTTGCATCCACAAATGGCCCCTTACAGAGTGATCAGTCTCACAGGAAGCATTTTCCACTGGGTTCTATAAGTTTGTTTAAACAAACATAGTCTGGGGATTTTCATCTCTGCAGTCTTGCATTCATTTGCATGATATCTCTTCTCAGGATATGACGTTGAGTGGAATGGCATCTATTCAAAATAACCAATCAGAAAGAAAGTGCCCGACAACACCTGTATGTAGACAGTCAGGTGTTTGAGTCAAGGCGAAGATCTGTTAAAAGTTTACATTAGTTAATTCATCCATTAATTAATCCTTAATATGTGGACTTTTTAAATCATACTGTGTCAGTAAATAAGGTTTTAGAGAAAGACATAAAAGGAAAACTTCAAAACTGGTTGAACTCAGGCAGTATGTAAACAGAAGACATTAAGTGTTAATTTATATTTAGCATGCTTATTACAAAGATTACCACTATGTTGCTAATGGCAATGTCAAATCATCACGGATCTTTCGCGCTTATAAATTTAGGCTCTGTTATTCTTAATGAGTCACCTTCAGATCTGGTTCAGTCTTTTGCCTCTTTCTCCTCAATGTATCCATCCAATGGCTTTTGTTTCACCTGTACAGGCTGTGAATTTTAACAAGCATTACCAATGCTCCTGATTACGCAGCAGTAACACGCACGCGCGCGCACACATGCAAATGGTTAAATTGTGATTGCCAGTGGTGTTGCCAGTGAATGAAACTTATATTTCATATATATAGTTCATATATTAGTCATCCTAGCACTGCCAAGGACGCAGGCATATTTCACACTGTCGCCTTCAGTTTAATCATATTCATTCGCTTACTGCATTGGACTGTTGTGAGTGGTAACTAAGGTTACCGCACGCACAATTTTTGACAGTTTAATTAGATTTGTATCAATCTCTGTTTTCGGGCTATACACTTGGTCTAGGTGTGTGATTGCACTTAGTTTACAGTTCTGGAGGTTCGGCACTGATGACATTGAAAGACAGACTTAACGTTCGTGTTTCTTGGACAAGCAACACAGCCAGTGTTGCTTGTCACTGGCAGAAAACATTACAAATCACCTCAGATTGAAAATAAAGGGGTGATTGTTGAATTCAACTACCATTCTGTCTTCTCTATAGGTATCTGTACCTGCTGTTCTCTGATGATGACCACCTCACCTTTGATCAGTGGGTGTTCAACACGGAGGCCCACCCTCTGCCGGTCATTAGGAAAGAGGATTTGGACAGACCCAATGAAGTAGAATAATAACTACACACCCCCTTCCCCCCACATCCCCAGCCCAACCCCAAAGCAGGCAGAATGACTGCTGATCCCAGAGCTATGTATCGAAAAGGAAAGGAAATGCCACCGGCTCATATCCCTGGTCTTTCAGCACAACATTAATTAGCCTTTTTCTTTGCATATACGATTTGCTTGGCTAACCCCTAGCCTGCGGACCCCTCTAGCACCTGTTTGGAAACCCCATCCTTAATCCTCACCCCTGTGACCATAAACTCCTGGGCCGCATTCAAAACCTTCTGCCCCTTCTGCCCTTTCCCGGTTTTTCCGATCTGACTTTTGAACAGAAACTGCTCCACTGGCATCACCCCTGCTACAACAAGAGCACCATACTCTCAATCCCAGCGCCACGGACCTTGAAGAGCAGACAGGCCCCATTCCAACATCCATCATGTTAGCTATGTCGTTCTGTTCTTTGGCTTCACCCTTATTGGCTTGTAGAGCTTCCTTTACATTCCATTCCAACATCCATCTCCCTATGTCCTTCCTATTCTTGGACCTGCAGAGCTCCCAACCCCCCCACCTCCCCAGAGTGGGAGCTCTGTAGGCTTTTCTCTCCTCTGTGAGGAGATGTGGACACATCTCTGTAATCTTTTTAC
>JAODTR010004783.1:0-11823 GCA_025399935.1 Amblyopsis rosae | reverse complement strand
TGGTGATGTCGTTCAGGCCACGGTAGTCGATGCAGGGCCGCAGAGACCCGTCCTTCTTGCCCACAAAGAAGAACCCCACCCCCACCGGGGAAGAGGAGGGGCATATGAGGCCAGCAGCAAGCGACTCCTGTATGTACCGCTCCATGGACTCGCGTTCGGGGAGAGAGACGTTGATGAGCCGGCTGCGGGGTAGTGGAGCGCCGGGGTGTAGCTCTATGGCGATGAGGCACGGTGTTTGCAGAAGGCTGGTGCGGGGTCGTGATAGCACTTCGGCACGAGGGACAGGTCCGGAGGGCTGGGGGGAGCAGAGGCCGTCGTAGGTGGCAGAGCCGACTGGAGGCAGGTGGAGTGGCATCCAAGGCTCCACGCCACGACCCCACCCGGAACCCAGTCGATCTGTGGGTTGTGCTGCTGTAGCCATGGAAACCCCAGCAAGAGCGGTGAAGTCGGACAGTCTATTAAAAACAGGCTGATGGTCTCTCGATGGTTGCCAGAAAGCAGCAACGTGAACGGAGCGGTTTGCTGGTCCACCCGTGCCAGGAGGCGTCCGTCCAGAGTCCTGACGGCCTGTGGGTCTGGGAGCGGCTCCAGCGGGAGGCCCAGCTGGCGTGCCACTTCTCTGTCCAGGAAACTGGCATCCGCTCCCGAATCGATGAGGGCAGGCAGGGGGAAGGAATGAGAGCCATGCAGCACAGTGGCTTGGAGAAGGGGGCGGCGTGGAGAGACGGAGTCGGCACCGCCCATTAGCAGCTCTCCGGTGTCTAACGGGCCTGGGCCTTTTGGCGGGCAGTCTGGACATGACATCACACTGTGGCCTTGCTGACTGCAATACAGGCAAGCCCCTGTGCGGATCTGCCGTCTCCTCTCCTCGGCCGAGAGACGTGCTCGACCCACCTGCATGGCCTCAGGAGCGGGCATGGACGGCTCCTCAGCTCGAGGTGGGTGTGTCATGGTGGTCGGTCGGGGAGCAGTGTGCTGGGAGCGGGGCGTGGTCTTCTCTGCCTTCTCCCGGCGCCGTTCACGGAGGTGGTTGTCTATGCGGATGGCCCGGGTTATGCATCGCTCCAGGTCGAATTCCTCCTCCGTTGCCACCAGGGCGTCCTTGACCCGGTCATCCAGGGCCCTCCTGAAGGCAGCTTGTAGAGCCACGTCGTTCCACCCGCTTTCTGCTGCGAGGGTGCGGAATTCCACAGCCATCTCCGCTGTGCTGCGGGTGCCCTGCTGCAGTGAAAACAGCTGTCCCGCTGCCTCGCCTCCGCGGACAGGGTGATCAAACACACGCCGCATCTCCAGGGTGAAAACGTCGTAGGAGTAGCAGGCGGCCGCCTGCCGTTCCCAGACAGCGGCGGCCCAGGCGAGCGCTGCTCCGTGGAGACAGTTTATTAAAAAGCATATCTTCGACCGGTCCGTGGCGTAGGAGCGTGGCTGCTGCTCGAACACGACGTCACACTGGACCAGGAACGCGCCGCAGGTGCCCAGGTCTCCTCTGTACTGTGCCGGCGCGGGGACAAAGGGCTCACTCACAGGCGTGGGCTCCGGGGAGGAGCGTCGAGGAGGCATGCAAGGACCCGCCGGGAGAGGCATGGCAGCGGCTTGCTGGCTTTGGAGAGAGTCGATGCGGCCTGACAGAGCCGAGATCTCTGCAGTGGCCTGCTGAACCACCGGTACCAGCTGGGCCAGCAGCGCCCCCTGCTGGGCGAGGCAGTGTCGCAAGGCGTCTGTGTCCCCTGGGTCCATGTTGGCCGGTTCGTTCTGTTACGATACGGTCGAGTGGTGGGCGGAGACCCAAGTGCAGGACACAAGCAGGAGATGATAGGTATAAGTAGAACAGGGTTTATTTGCTTAAACAGGAGTGACAGGAGTAGAACTGCCGGCGGGAGGACTGCGGTGGGGAGCGTAGCAGGCAGGCGGGCGGCGAGACGAGGAGTCGGCGTTGCCGGCGGGATCGAGTCGCAGGCGGGACTGCGGCGAAGAGGAGAGGTGAGTAGAGTAGAGTAGCGTAGCGTAGAGATCGCTGGTACGTTTATCCGAGTAGGGCTCAAGGAGCAGCGTTGTAGTTGCTGGCGACGAAGAGTAGATTTGCAGACGGGCTGCGGCGAAGAGGAGACAGACGTGACTGTCGGGTGAGAAGTAGCGTGGTAATCGCTGGTACGTGCATCCGTAGAATGGCAACGAACTGGCAACAGGTGCTGGGGAGGAATGTCTCTTAAACCTCCGCCCAGGAAGCGGAGGTGAGGCTGCCGCACGTGAGGTGCAATTAGGAGGCTGAGTTGGCGGCAGCAGCGCTCTCAGTTGCTGAACCAGCGGCTTGGCGTTGTCTGCTGCCGGAGCGGCCGCGAACCGTGACACAGACGCTATGAAACTGTTACAAATATAGCTGCTTCTTCCTTAGACTGACACTGATGCACAGATTTGCACTAAAGGGAGTTATGTAATAGTCTTGTGTTGTCCTTGCAGGCAAACACTTATAGCAGTCTCTTAATACTTACTTTACTCATCTGTCAGTTTTGCATGGTGGTTTGGTGTGTTTGTTATGAGATGTCCAAGGAAGTGTGTGTGTTTAAAACCCTGGAAGACCATTTTAGCCCAATGAAAACATCACTTACAGTAGCACTCCAAAAAACACATTTGCAAATTTTTATTTTATTTTTAAGACCACAATTACAAGTGTATATTAGAGAGCTAAGTGACGTCGGATATTTATCACCTCGGTCTTAACGTTAAGTCTCAATATAATGCTCTGGCCTATCGTAGGCTATAAGGTCTATGGGACGTTTTAAAGTCTGTCTGTGTTACACCGTGGTGACACTCTAATCACGCCCAAAGATCCTACACAAAATGTAAAAGGATGGTTGGATTTAAACAGTATTATAGGCTATACGACCAAAACTTGTTGAATGTAATAGCCACACACCATTTGTCACTGACATAAGGTAGGCCCATTGAGGATCAAATTGCTTCAAGTCAATAATTTATACGATTATAACCCGTAAACGCGTTTAACGCCGATAGAATATTCAATTTAATAATTTAGGCGGGCTGTCAATCTAGCGTGCATGCACTCTGAAACAGTGGCGTGAGTTTGTGTGCGCGCGCGTCCGTGCGTGTTGTTATAAGGCGCTCTTGCAGAGTACTGGACCAACCAAGCATAATAGCATGTAATCGAAGTGACGCGCGTTTTGCACGTTGCAGTGTCTTTCCCTCACATTCCCTCCCTCTCCTTCCCACCGCTCTCATCGCCGCTTCTGTGAGGCTCCTTCGTTCATTCCAGCAAGCGAGTCTTTATTTCCCAGCTCGGTGCAGCAGGCAGGTTGTCAGGCCGTTGAGGCTGCGGGTCTGCGGGCATCATGACTACCGCTAAGGAGAGCAGCGCTCCGCTTAAAGCTCCACAGTCAGAACAGGTACGGGCGCGCTTCGACCACACATGGATAGCCTAATAGCAGCGACATGCACGACCAATGTTTGATGTGTTGTGTTATATTGTTGTTGAACCGAGTTCCTCCCGGTTGACACGATTAAATCAGTTAGGCTGAGGTGACGAGGTGCCTCGATTGTCTTAGTATCCGAGCTGATGGCGAGGGTTGTCGGTCCGTCACGACCGGCCCCGAGGTTCTCTGAAACTGCTGGTTGTCTTCATCCAGCTTGGCGTTTTATTATTATAGGACGCAAATCAGGTTTTTTTTGCGACAGTGACAGACGTGTAGAACATGTACAAATCGAACCACCTGAGTCAATTAATGACGTTTTCTTTAATTAAATTGCCAGGCGTTTGTCATGTCCTATGTCAAATGTATTTCCAGTATTAACATTGGGAACACTGGCTATTTTGCTGTTTATGGCGCAAGGTTGCTGCCCAGGTAACATGTTGTTCATGACCTCCAGCAGTTATTTAGCCAGGAGCTGTTGAGGTGTGCTGAGGTGGCATGTGAGATATGGTGATGCTGTGTCCTATACAGTAGAGATGGGTTTAAGCGTGTAGTGTGATCAGGTTGTATGCTGACGTGGTTTTTGGTAGTTTAGTTTCCTTAACTAGATGCATTTTTTTTGCTGGTTGTATGTAACACACATTTTATTAGGCCTAATAACTGAAATCATAAAATGAATTAAATTGTGTATAATTTTCTTGATGATTTCTTGTCAATCTCTAAAATCATTAATTTAAATAAAGTAGAAAACCTTTATGGGGAGGGTGAGGGATTGTGTCATCATACACACAGACAGTAGGAAGACAGACAGACAGGCAGATAGACAGGCTGTCAATCATGGCCAAAGCTGTCTGTTGATGATGGTATTGAAAATGTCACACTGTCTGACCAATCACAGTACTGCAGTCATTACCTGTGTGACAGGGCAGTGAGTTGTGAGTCATTGTTAGAACCCCATTAGGTGAGCAGGTAGGATTTATTGCTTTATTTATCAGAGATGTATTTTGGTTATTAATCTTCAGTCACACCTATATTCAACAACTAATGGCGGGCTTTGAAATCACTCAAGATATACTGTAAAGGAGTTTGTTTGTATTGTTCTCCATGTTGAAATTGACCATCTTGGGTTCAGATGACATGATTTGCGTTGATTCCACAGGGTGTAATGAGCATTGCATCCAATGTACTGTACTCTCTCTCTATCACTGATTCACAGACACAATACATACAGCTACACAGAGGGTGTGTGTGTGTGTGTGTGGTCCAGAAGAAGGACAGAGATAGAGGGCAGACATCGTCCAATAACAACTCCCATCAGCCCCCAGAGAGCTACACACCACTGGCCTCATTATTCTCTGTGTGTGTGTGTGTGTGTGTGTGTGTGTCCGGGGGTCAGGTCTTGGTAAACTGTAATGTACCACTAAAGGGAAAACAGTTTGGAAGCAGATTTGCAAGAAAACCAATTACTCCAAATCCAGCCATCTAAATGTAGTTGGTCATTTAAATGTGTAGATGAATTAAAATGATGTACACGACTCCTATTAACATTTTACGTTAATGCTAAATGGGTTTTCCCAGATACCTTTATCCAATGCAACATTCAACAAGTGCAAGTTACAGTACAGTCCTTCTAACACATGCACATTATTTGCACACAAAACACACTGCAGTGACAACATCAGCTACAGTCTGACATTTTCTGCACCTGTTTCCTGTATTCCTATTAGCCTACCTAAACACTGTGGAGCTCAGTGTTTTAGCAACAGTGTGCTCCACACTCCTAATTCCCCTCTTTAAAACCAGTTAACTGGATATATCTTAACACCCACCCCCACCCAATGCTTTGAATATTCACTACTGAGACATTTGCCATTGTGCCAAGTGATAACATGTACATTGTAACAGTAAATATCTGTGCAGGTAAGCTGCAGTAGTTCCCCTTTTAACAAAGGATGATATGAATGCTTTTCAGTACTGAGGATTTTGAGCTTGCGTCATGTCACGTTCAACAGCTTAGAAAAACATAGTTCTGGGTTCTTCATCTTATTGGAAGTGCATTCCCTTCACACAGCAGCTATTAGGCATATTGCATTTTTGTGTTGGCAAATGAAAGCGAATAGGAGGCACCTTCACCAAATGCAGTCAATGGAGGTGAAACATGGTATGCCCGCCCCCACATGGCGATGTTTACACCGTCGTTATGGGAACAGTGAAAACAGTGACATTCAGTCAATCGGAATCCTCAATAGGTGTCAGAAGAGTGAAGAATAATAAATAGACATTTATGGAATGCTATGAATTGTGGTGAATTATATTAGTTTTTTGTAACCAGGCCACCATTGTAAGTAGGCCTTTGCTTCAGTGGTTGTCCTGGATAAATTAAGGTTTTAAATGCATGAGATTTAAATGAGAAACCTGTAAATACAGTAAGTGCACCATGTTGACTATAATGCTCTGGACCACTAAGTGTCCTGAGCTCATGGATTTCTGCCAGTGTTAATCAGAGGTGGGCTGCAGTTATCACATCAGCTCTTTTCCCATCATTCTTCTCCGGAATGTTTTTCACCAGCATCTACACAGGAGAGATAACTGAACAGAGAGTGATGAAGTGATTTACACAGGAAAAAGTAGAAATACTTGCCCTGTTTGCTGAGGGGTTTAGCTGATAAGAATAAAAGAGATGGATTTAGGGGAGAATTGGTCTCTCCATAATGTTTGTGCCATAGTTCATCTTAAAGGGCAATTATGAACAATTGAGCCGTGATGTTTGGGTCTGAACTGAAGATTAGAGGAGAGATTGGGAGTGGGCCACCGCAGTGATTCATCATGATTGTTGTCATGATTTAGATGGCCCTCACTGAAATGGCTGATAGCTTCACAGGAGAGGGAGAGCTTTAATATTGCAATAAATATTCAATGCTTGCAGCGATGTTCTGCTGTCTGTCTGTGTCTTTCTACCAGAATCAGGTGTGTGTTGTTTGGGTGTGGGTGATCCACAAACATTGCTGCAGTTCTTTTCTGACCTTGTGTAAAACTGCTTCATTGAGGAAAAGGTCAGCATTTTTCTGTCAGGTTAAAACACCAAAAACGTTTTTCTGCCTTTGTTGTTTCCTAATTGTGTCTCTTGGCACTCGGATGCAGTAGTGATTTTCTTATTAATTAAAAATAACCCAATTTATTTTGGTACAAAGCAGCTAACCTTGATCACTGATATACAGTATATTTAGTGGTAAAAAAACACTAAAAAATATTACCTTTTGAGTTCCATTATTATTAATCAATAAGGTTTTCATAAAAATAATTAACTAATTAATTGAATTTATGGCTACTCCGTTCACAAAAGCTTTTATTCAGCGATATTTTCTTGATAGGAAATGTTTGTATCTAGCAGAAATCTATATTTTGCACATTGAATATTTAGTTTGCCTTAATGTACAAAGTAAAGTATCCTTTTCTAAATATGCAGGTGTATTTAATAATACCCGCAGCCATTACTGCACCATGCTGAAGAATTCAGATCGCCTGATTGTGAGACTATTACACTGTTACCTGCTGTACCAGCATGCACATAAATCTTTGTCCTTTTGACTGTTTATCTGCGCGTCCCCTCGGCTAGGAAAGCTATATTTTGGGGCCTTATCGACCCGGAGTAATTAGAGTGTGGACTTGTGGAGCAGAAAGACAATGAGAGCCGCCATGTTCCTCGGAACCTCTAATTGAAACGTTGAGCTTTGCCGGGTTGAGCGTTAGCCCCCTGCGGCTCCTCTTGTCGCCCTCGTGCCACCGTCACAGCGTTGACGAACATTCAGAAGAGCTCGCTCCAGCCAGGAACGATAAGCAGCTAATTGCCTGCAGAACCTTGTGTGAATTAGTCAGACCTGCTTCTCCAGTGTGATTGGACGTGCTGCCCGGGGGCTGTTTGTGTTGTAGCCAGCGTCTTTCTGCCAGCTGACGTGAGCTCGGAACATTGTCATGAGGCATTTTCAGGTCGTGACGGGCTGTAAATCCCGCTGCAGATATAGGTGATAATTGTGTTATACACAGATCTTGCAACCTACTGTAGTTGTTCGCTCACTACAAAATCAGGTGATATGCAGAGAAGTTCACAGCTAATTATCAAATGGTTAATATATTAGTTTTTGTTTTCTGTCATATTCAATATTTAGTATATATCTAATATTGGCACTATATTTCGACAGCTAAGGCAGATTAGGGTCCTTCACAAGCGATACGTAGAATATGGAGTCATATGGGATTAGTACTGTACACATGAGTGACACCAGCATGTCTCTATGAAGAGGTTTGTGTTATGTGCTTGTAGTACTAAACCATATGTTTTACTATACTAACACCATAGGACTACTATTACATTAATTAGTAATTAATGATGAATTAATTGCTGCCAAATGCAATCCTCCCGTTTGACAGTGAGCAAGAAGAAGCACTCTGCCTGAAACATCTATCATGGCAACAAATGAACTTATTCCTAGTCCTAAATCGCATTGTGCTATATGAAACCCTTCATATATCGACAATACAGATTCATCCATACTCTGGACCTGAACAGAGTTGGCCTCCAGCTCTGGGTTGGCATCCAGAGCTAAGGGCCTCGTCTCGCGCTTTGTGGCCTGGCACCATTGCTTCAAGATGGGCCTGCTGTCCAGACCTTGACAACGTTCTCCAATCCACCGTACGTGCTGACATTCATAGCCCATAGCCCAGCATAACCACTTACCGTTATAGCAGCAGTAACTTTCTTGCACCGGCTAACGCGGCCAGCATTCCAGAATGACCGAATGGAGGGTTTTTCGATAAGACAGCCTGCTCCATTACAGAGATGGCAGTGTGGATGTGGACAGGCTTGTGACATCATCAGCTCTCGTCTAGAAAAGTGTCGTTCCTGGTTGTCTGTCATAACAGATGTGTTGTCATTTCCATCATGGGTTGTTTTTTTTAGCTGATATCCTGTCATTCCCTCAGTCATGAGGGCAGGAGAGGCCCCGGTTTGATTTTTCACTCCGAAATAGGGGCTTCATTCACGACATTTGCTGGGTGCACTACAAACAGCAGGCGTAAACCTTGTTTCTATGGAGATGAGGTTTCGCACAGTGTATATTTTAGTATACTCCCGTCCCCACCCAACACACACACACAGACCCACGCACAGAAACATGCAGATAAAAATTGGGGGTAAGGAGAAGTCTTTAATTTGCTCTCGTCTCTTGTTTGTCTTTTTATTAAAGAGCAGTTGAAGCTAATTCAAATGTACAGTTGAAGCTAATACTTCTCCTACCGTCGTCTTAGGCATGGCTCAGGAATTCTAGTGTGTTTCAGCTTTGTTCTGAATGCAACCTGATTGGAGCGTTTGTGGTGGGCTTCTCGCTCACACATACGTATGTTACACATTGGTGCCTTGCTTCAGCTGGTAGAGGAATTATTACTCCAGGAATTCAGTGTTTCACACGTTTTAAAGTATCTCTGTAAATGTGTTTGTATTCTGGGCACGCTTTATTGTCCATAGCCCCTAATGGAAGATGTGTATTGATGAGATTACAAATTGATTATTATATTATTAGTCAATTATTTTGTTTGATATTACACAATCATCATTTATTTAACTTCATACAGAAACATTAGCATTTTACGGGTAAGATTCAACTGCAGTGAAATATGTTTGCAGGGCTGTGTAATTGCTTTGTGTTGAATTCACTTTGTAGTTTTTAAATATGCTTCCAGTTTTCCTTGGGGAGGAGGTGGGAGGGAGACTGTAATTTATAGCTGAATTACAATGTCTTCAGTGAAATATTATTTCTGTCCAGTTTGTGATTGTGGATACCTTAAAGGCAACAATGCATTTTTGGAAAACGTATCCAGTGACTTTTCTGCGGTTTTAGGGCACTGTCACATATAGGTGCCATACTTAATGTTTGATGTGATATTGTTTGGCCTGATTTTATTAATGTTTAATAAGCCTGTTTAATAATGTGATTTATGTCCTATTGTAGTCAGTGTTTTATTATTCATTTTTAAAGTGTGTTGAGATGTAATGTTTATTGTTCTTGTTTTAATCATCTTGTGCTGTTTCAACTCTCCATATGAGTTATTATTTGTTATCTTTTATAAGATGCTGTGATGTACAAACACCTAAAAATGGCAAACCTCAAGGGTCAAGAGGTTTAGAGAACAGCTCAATGCATAATTGAGCTTAACTTTCATGAGACACATAAACACACATACAGTATCGTTCGATTTTCATCAGGCAATCTGCAGTCAGGGTGCCATACATGATCCATGGCTGTATTGTGCAAAACGCAACATGCCACAATGAACACAATGGCTTTCTGGCGGCTGGATTGTGCCACAAGATTTGTCCAAGCATCTGAAACCCATTTAAAACAGGCTAAAAGTCACTGAATCACACGTCACTCAATTACAGTCTGGAAACCCATTGTTGAATTTATGTTGCTGTTGGCTTCATGTGGACTGTACTCAGCTTGCTTAGCCCTGACAGAATTTAACAAATGAAAACGGTTATTTACATTGTATATGACATGGATATGCTATCCATGTTGTACACTATTTAAATAATGAATTGTATTGATACATGTGACTTTGGTACAAGGGTGCATGCAACTGTATGTAATGATGTACAGTAATATGGCACCCTGTGTCTGGAACCCCAGGGAATCCCAAATTAATACAGTAGAAATAACATTCTTCCAACTGCCATATACTGTGTGTGGCACCTATGCATTTCAAGGGTATTATTTCCTGATCCATTATAATTGTCACAATTATTGTAGCGGTTT
Source organism: Amblyopsis rosae (assembly GCA_025399935.1). NCBI lineage: Eukaryota > Metazoa > Chordata > Actinopteri > Percopsiformes > Amblyopsidae > Amblyopsis > Amblyopsis rosae. The sequence goes on along the minus strand of JAODTR010004783.1, from coordinate 1,589 downwards.
TAGATTTTGTGGTGAATTGGATATGGACCTTAGATTCTTAAACAGAAACATTTTCATAAAGATGCATGTAACTCTCATTTAATCTGCATAATCCTACCCGCCTTTGTGTTGTGCAGAATTTCACAGGAATGATATGACCAAAACTGTAATTGCATGCTCCCAAAGCGACAAATATGTTCGAGTACTGCTTGTGGCACACTGCTCATTTATGCCCGGGTCAGGCTACACAAACTCAATGTTGACCCGATTTGGTTGTGGCAGACACATTTCCAGCATCAGGCCCAACAGGAATGGAAAAACGGCGACTTTTCTCCGTGTACCAGCGATGTAGCGTCTGGGATACCTCACAATGTCCCAGCGAAAAGACTAACCTGTCAAAATGTATTTAATATTCTTGCATAGTTTACAACTCCTACGACATGTTCCGTACAAGTGCTCTCTGTTGCATATAAACACAGGCTATTGAAGAGAGAGGGATGCGGCTATTGCTGCTGTCAGGTGGAATATGGCGTGGAACAAGTTACCTGAGGAAAGGCTTTTTTACGTTTCCTTGAGGAAGTACTGGAGGCTACAATAACAGCCAAAAAGTAAAATGTTGGCGAGAAAAAGGGGAGGCATTTTAGCAAGCCGATGAATAGGCTATAGCTGGCTAAACTACAGTAGGCTAGGATATCGTTTCCCATGCACTTCAGTAGCCCAACATGGCCGTTTTGTTTTAAATATTTATTTTCGGAACACAAGACCACGCCGCCAGCATCACTACTTTACCATTCCTTCCAGACGACACATGAACTCGAGCCAGGTAAAAGACCAATACACGTCAAGGATTTATGGCACAATGGTAGTCTAATCTGACATGGTAACCATCATGAAAGACAAAAATGCTGTGTGGTCTGATCCTGAAATTACAGAAATACAATACTGATCTCACTGTAATCAGGCATTTATATTCCAACAGTCTGTGTTGCATATCATTTGACTAAACCGACCATTGCTACATCAAGAGTATGTTGTTCAGTGCTACTCTGTCAATTGTGTCGTGTAATATTGTTTTCTGTACATCACTAGCAAGAGATCAGTCATTTGCCTTTTATAATCTGAATAACAGATGTTTGTTGTTAGAGGACGCCTGATCTCAACCTCTTGAAAAAAATTGACTACCACCACAGTGGGCTGCAGGTTGTGGGTGGATTTGGTCTGAGGGAATATCTATAGAAGTGAAGGAAAATGGCTTCAACTCTGAAAATACAATCCCAGTTCCTCCTGGATGTGACTTCATCAATAGACGGCAAGAAAACCCTTGGTTAATCTATTGTAAATCCATTGTCCCGCACTGAAGTTGCAGTTGGAGGCTTCCTTAAGCCCAACTGTACTTACTGTACAGGAATTTTGGCTGATCTGTTGGGTGAACAGTCGAACACCACTCCAAAAGCTGACTCGCTGGCAGTTGGCCAGCAACGCCGGCTTTATCACATGGAGTGTCTTTTATTTGGGCAGAGTGCCAGTTGAAGAAATTATCCATCCATCCATCCATCCATCTTCATCCGCTTATCCAGAGTCGGGTCGCGGGGGCAGCAGCTCCAGCAGGG